>APFE030580174.1:25796-39108 GCA_000404065.3 Pinus taeda
AGTAATAACCAAAATAACAAATAATAATAAAAATAAAAAAATAGTAATAACCATAATAAAATAAGGAAATTATCAAAACAATTAGCATGCCGACACTTGGAGGGTGGGCATGTGGCATGCAGACACATGGAGGGTGTGCATGTGGTTTCCCTTCCAATGTTTCTTCTATTTAAGGAATGATGAGGAGGATGGAAGGGGTTCGATCATTCTGAGGTTCTATCATCATTCTCTTAGGAGAGTACTGAGACTTAGGAATACTGGCAGTAGTCGTTGATTGAGGGCGCGGGGGTGGCAAGTTGTGGCAGAATCCTGCACAATTGAGCCTACGGTTGGGAGGAGAGCCGTCCCCAAATCTTGTGGTCACTTCGCAGCCCGCAGGTATAATTTCATTGAAGAATTGGTTTCTTTTTTTTTTTACATTAATTTTAGTTTTACTTGTGCTGTTACAACTGTGCATTGTAACTAGATTCTTTGATCTCCTAGAGGAAATTTTGTTCATCTTGATAGAATGGATGAAGCTATATGTGGACCAATTCCTCTCTGCTACAGAGGAATTAGCAATATGAGACAATAAGCAAACAACAAGTTGTTGGATCTTGAGAGAAAAATCCCCACGCATGGTCCACCATCCAATGGGGTCATCCTAGCCTTAGTCATTGCGATATTACATTGCATCAGGCTTGTTGAAGAGACCATTGAGACTTGCAAATTGCATCCATTGTCTCCTAATTATTCTCCCTTATTCTGAACTATACATATTTGTAATGGCACCTTGAAATCCCTTTTTGACCTATGGATATTCAATGGGAATGATTCTACCAATCCTTTCCACATACCATTTTAAGTTGAGTACATATGCTTCCATGTGTAAAGGTGTACTCACTCAATCCTTTTTTAAAGTTTTTTTATACACAATTTTCATTTCTTTTTATATATTAGGGGTTATTAAACAAATTCAAGGGGGGGCATGCCCCCCCCTCAAGAAGGGATGCCCAAAAGCACCCATTTTAAGGATTCGCGTCCCCCACACTAGGGAAACGCACCCCCCTGCATCTCCCCAAAACTCCCTAGAAAGGGTGTGTAGGGAAACACACCCCTAGACATGCCCCCATCCTAGGTTTGTGGGGTGTGAGGGTGTATGCACATGACCCTAGGGGATGCATCCCCGTGGAACACCGGTTCTTACAATATCTTCTATTAAAACATATGTTGTTACAACATTTGCTTCTCAATCCATTTTTCTTCTCAATTCTTTTTCTTAATCCTCCACGTGCTAGTGTAGTGTTGGGTGGCAAAAACACCTCTTTGGCTGCCCACTTTCAATCTTTGATAAGCAAGAGTGAAATTAAGACATAGGAAAAAAAAGACAATTACTTTTGTAAAAGTTTTTAAGGGAGACAATGAAAGTCCACATAAATCTAAGAACAAGAAGTTGAGCAACACCTCAACATCAAAGGAGCATAGACAAAGAAGCACTTCTAGCAAATTACAGTAGAGAAGGAATGGAAACACGAAAAACAAAATATAAGAGACCATACTTCTTGAAGAGACTAGATTATCAAATGCCAAGATAGTTATATTCTCAAGTGTCATCCACTACTAGGTTTGGAAACTTTTTCTATGGGTATTTTACTATTGTGAAATTTTTGGAAATAAAGATATAAATATGTTAGCTTATGTTAGAATAAATGAGATGAGGAATCCTAATAGAAGTGAGGTTAACAATAGATTTGCAGACATCAAAATTAACACAAATCTCAACATAAAGCCATTTTCCCCTCTCTTTGATATCATTGAGTGCTTCTACTATCACAATTTTGGGCATAAGTCATATGAATCCCAGCTTAAAAATAGTATATCACAATCTCAGAATAATTGTTGAACGGATGAATGTATGCAGTAGAGAAATAAGAAAGAAGAGAAGAAAGTTGATAAATGTGGCCTAGTTCTTTATGCTCAAGATCAAAACAATAAATGGTATGTGGACAGGGGCGCTCTAGACATGTGAAATGAGATAAAATCAAGTTTGTATCCCTAGATGAAAATAAAACTGCAAATTTCACATTCATATATGATGACACTAGAAGAATTAGAGGAAAGGGTACAGTTAGACTAAGTAATGGAGGAAAGACTTAGGATGTACTCTTTGTAGATTGTTTGAAACATAATTTGTTGACTATAATTTAGATGCTTGATAGAGGTTGTGATGTTCTCTTCAAAGCTTAGGATTGTGAAATCTGGTCAAAAAATACTAGGAAGGTTTTGGCTAAAGGAGTTAAAACATAGAATAATGTATATATTTTGAAGAAAGATAATGAAGATGAGTGCTACATCAATAAACAAGATGAGTCTTGTCTATGGCATAGGAGACTGGGGCATCTCAATTTTTATGACATGTAAGATAAAGAAACCTCATTAACTCTACTTGCAAGTCTTGTCAAATGGTAAAATAGACTCAAACTTCATTCAAGGTCAAGGATAAGTTTTCAAGTAGAAACCCTTTGAAGTTAGTACAGATTGATTTGTGCGGTCCTTCCAAAATAGAAGCACCAAGAGGAGAAAAAAATTTCATTTTGATAATTGATGGCTATTCTAGATTAACATGGGTGGCATTCCTAAGAAATAAGCTAGAAGCATTTGAGAAGTTCAAAATATTCCAGGCATTAGCGGAGAAGCTTAGTAAGAAGAGAGTCATTAGAGATCTACCAATGATAAAGAAACCTCAAAACTCTACTTGCAGGTCTTGTTAAATGGTAAAATAGACTCAAACTTCATTCAAGGTCAAGGATAAGTTTTCAAGTAGAAACCCTTTGAAGTTAGTACAGATTGATTTGTGTGGTCCTTCCAAAATACAAGCACCAAGAGGAGAAAAAAATTTCATTTTGATAATTGATGGCTATTCTAGATTAACATGGGTGGCATTCCTAAGAAATAAGCTAGAAGCATTTGAGAAGTTCAAAATATTCCAGGCATTAGCAGAAAATCAAACAGGGTGAAAGATAAATTATATAAGATCATGCATAGGAGGTGAAGTTACCTAACAAGGCAGTATATGATTGCACACACAGCACAACAAAATGGAGTTGTAGAGAGATAGAATAGATATGTTCACCAAATGGTCAGAGCCACAATGCAAGAGAGAAACATTCTTCAATCCTATTGGGTAGGAGTAGTACACACAACAATTCATATTCTCAATAAGACACATCACCAAATTGTGACAAGACACCATATGAATTATGACACCTTAAGCCATCTTCAATAAAACACTTTAAAGTGTTGGGAAGTAAATGCTATATCAAAAACAATGATGAAAAGTTAGGAAATTGTTGATGCTCAATAGTTGAAGGAATATGTTTTGGATATTATTCAAAGAGTAATGGATACAGGTGTAATAAATGACTATATAAGATTGTGGATTGTATAGATGTAAGGTTTGATGAATAGCTACCTGATAAGAACAAGGACACAGGTTTTATCAATCCTCCATATCATCACCAGTGAAGAAAATGAAGTGCAGTATTAAGAATTTAGAAAATACAGATACTCATTCAAAAGGTCCCTCAATGCATGTACAAAAGAATCAACATGATAGTCAGATTATTAGAAATAAAAGTGAAGGAGTTCAAACAAGGAGGCAGCTTGTAAAGAAAATGGCCAATGATCATATTGCTATATCATCACAAATTGAACCAAAGAACTTTGATGAAGCAAGCAAAGATAAAAATTGGATAGATGCTATGAACAAGGAGTAAGATCAAATTGAAAATAACAATACTTAGGAAATGACACCAAGATCAGCTAGAAAGAATTTCATAGGTTCAAAATGGGTATTCAAAAATAAGATGAACAAACAGGTACAAATTGTTAGAAACAAAGCCATATTAGTATGCAAGGGTTATAAGTAGAATGTCTTGACTATGAAGTAAATTTTAAACCAATGGAGAGATTTGAGGAAATGAAGATGTTTTTGACCTTTGCTTGTTATAATGATTTCAAAGTGTACCAAATGGATGTGAAGTCTGCTTTACTAAATGGAGAACTTGAGGAAGAAGTTATTATGGAACAACCTAAGGGATTTTTATTATCAGATAAGCCTAACTATGTCAACTATGTTGGTGGGTTAAATAAGGCATTTTATGGTATTAAACAAGCACCATGAGCATGGTACTTAGGCTAGACAAGTATATTCAGGAGAGGAGTTGATAATAATTTGAAAACTTTAAAACCTTCTCAACCCCTATGGAAATTGGATGCAAGTTATGTGCATATGATGAATCACTTGATTTTGATAAGAAGATTTATAGATCTATGATAGGGAGTTTGTTATACCTAACAACATCACCTAACAGGTAAAAAAAAAAGGATATTCATATACTTACAAAGGACTACATACTATGGACTATGGTACCCAAAAGTGAAGAACTTTACATTGACATACACACATGCACATTGGGCTAGTTTTGTGGATGACAGGAAAAGTAGAGTGGTGATGCATTGTATTTAGGAGAATCATTGGTTGCATGATTAAGTAAAAAACAATCATCAATATCCTTGTCTACAACATAAGTTAAATACATAGCAGTTGTTTCTTGTTTCTTGTTGCACACACGTTTTTTAGGATGAAACAAACTCTACAATATATGAAGGTAAATTTTAGCTAACCTATATCTATTAAGTACTACAATACAATTGCAATAAGTATTTTGAAAAAACCTTTGCTTCACTCAAAGACTAAACATATCACTATAAAGTACCAAAGAAGAGCCTCCCATACTATACATAATATGAAAACTAATGCATTAAGGGGGAGATGTAAGGGGGAGTTTCTACTAGAGAATAAAAGAGTAAAGAATAGAAGCCACAGGCATATGATTTTATCAAGATTTTGAAGCATACAATAAGTAGCATGAACAAATGACCATCCTTCAATTGCAATATCAAGCCATCTTCTTGATGAATAGACAACAGCAATTAGGTTTATCATAGGTTCATTCTTATATATATATAAGTTTTCCCAAATGTACATAATCTAGTTTAACATTTTGATATCCAGTAAAAGCATGTTGAAGATTAGTATAACTCAATATATATTTGCATCATTAGAATTTCTCAAAACTCTTCAGCCTTTGATGAATCTTGAATATGTATGTAATATGCATCAAAGTATACTATGATAACTCATGTATTCAACTGATATTTGATATATGAAGAAAGGAAATCCAAATACTTCTTCAAATATGCATAGTGAAAGAAAATGTACACACACAAAGCTGAGATGGCAGATTTTATACATCAAGAAGTGTCATGTCTAGTTTCTTGAAGCCTTCATCATGAAGTAACATGTGATTAATATCATAACCATGTTATTTGAAAAGTCCAAATGAAGACACATATATGCAGGAGCTGTATGTATATGAAGCCATATATTTTGCTAAAGCACAATGCCAAGTCTACTTCTATTATGAAGAAAACCGTCCAATTGGTTCTTTTATCATAAGGTGGCATTTGATCAAACTATATTGTTGCATTAAAATCAAAATCTATGCAAGAAGCATCTATCATCAACAGAAAGCAAAGAAATTGTATCATATGCAGATGATATTATCTATATCTCTGGGAGAGGAAATACATTGTGTAGAAAATGAAATAGCTATAAAGACATACAGTGAATATCTGCAAATGAAAATGAGGTTAAACCCTAAAAATCAAGAAATAATCCTGATCCACTTTGTGTGAATTGATCACAAGAAGAGTAAACAAGCATTTCCAAAAAGATAATAGCATCCCGCTCAAAATAATACTTAAATGTAATGGTAACGAATGAATGCCAGCAGAGAAGGTAATGCAAAGAACAATGACGACCATGAAATCAGAAGTATAATTATGGCTATTCAAAACCGACGTATAATTATGGCTATTCAAAACCGACGGGAGCAGAAATGGGAGCAAAGATGGCAGAAGATAGAGGGAAAAATGGAAGCAAAGATGGCAGAAGACAGAAAGATAAATAATGAATGTTATGCATATAAATTTATTGGACAGCATTTGATATCTTATGTGTTATGGCTTTGCGTTGCATATTTAGGCATTCAAAGAAGCGTTACAAATTTTATTGAGGTTATTATTATTGCTACCAGACATTATATTACACTAATATATCATGCAATCTTATACATTGTTATTTCGAATGAGATACATTATATATATTCATAATTAAATCACTATATGGTGGGGTAAATTGAAATTAGGGTTTTGTGCCCTAATTTAAACCCTGACAGTTGAAAACAATATCTGCAGTGCCACTTAATGTGATTTACAGTTGGTTGATGACAATTTTGTAGTGCATTAATGCCTTAACACCAACGTCTTAATGGTTTATATCCAGCAATATAATTGCGTTGGCCAAGCCAACAGCGTTACAAAACCAATAGTTAATATGGTCAGCTTTATATATATTCAATGCAATTCAAGGGAAACAATGAAGGAGAACGGAGCAATTCAATGGAGCGTTAATATATGAATGCATTAATATATATGAATGAAATTAAAGGGAACATTATTATGAATACAATTGTTTAATATATACACATTGTTTATATGAAGAATGTTTGCAGCGCAGTTTGCAGTGTGATGGTGGAGATGCAACATATGAGGGCATTAATACATTGTTTGCAACATATAAGAGCATCGTTAACGTTATTACTGTAGCATTAATACTTTATTGCAACAATGCCTTAAATAGTGTTTTGTCTGATAAGCGTAGCGTTAATTCTTGCATTATTTCTTTATTGGAGCAATGCCTTAGCTTTAATTTTTGGAACAACGGTTTGTAAGACATATATACATATATTGGAGAGCATTCATATATTATATGTGTTGGCCAATGGTTAATGATATTATGTGCATCGTTCTTCCATTGATGTTATATGCAGCATTCTTTTATTGGTTAATATATTAATATATATTCAATGTGTTATAAAGCCAACATTCATTTGCCATTTGTCATGCCTTCAATTTGTAGCATGTTTAAATGGCAACGTATTGTCAACGCTATATAAAACGTCAGTTAACGCATTTACAATGTTATATGGAGTGTGTTTATTGTTTGGAGCAGTTGGTGAACCTGAGCAATGTCTATTATGGAGAACAACAAACAAGAGGGTAGCGTTGATTTATTATGGAGAGCAACAAAATATTGGGCAGCGTTTTTAATACGTTGGGGGCATGGTTTGGAACAAGCATATGTCGTTGCAGCAGCGATGTTAGCGTTAAAATAATTGCATTCAAGCCATGAACTAGAGCAGCGTTAAAATAATTGCATTCAAGCCATGAACTAGAACAACACTAAAGCCATGGGGTGTTAGATCAAATCAATCAGAAGCTTTACAGGGCATGGAGCAGTGTTACATTGGGCAATGTATTGTGTGCATTATATTTATTGTACCATATTGGCATTGCTTTTATATTCGCACTGCTTTTATATTGGCAACATTTTTAATACATTAGGTAGCATATTGACATCGAGTTGGTACATAACAATACAATGTCAATATTTGGTCACAATATATGGTATCAATACATTTTTAATACATTAAGTAGCATATTGACATTGAGTGGGCACATAACAATGCAATGACATTGAGTGGGCACATAACAATGCAATGTCAATATTTGGTCACAATATATGGTAACAATCCCAAGTTCACAATCAATATAGTTAATGATTAAATTATAAAATTAAAGATTATTTGGAGGTAGCAAAAAAATCATATGATTTTGAGTGGTTATTTAGAATACTTTTTTTACCATATTTTTGACACTTTAAATTTTTTTTATATAGCATTTTTTTTTTAATTGTGAATGATTTTGAAAAGTGTTGATGGAGCATCAATACATATTTTTTTGGAATGCTTAATTTTTACATTTTAAATTTTTTTTAATGCTATCAATTATGAACATTTGTTTTAAAATCTTAGTGATTTTCATGCTCATTTTGAAAAGTGTTGATGCAACATCAACCATTTTTGTTTAAAGGCTTATTTTTGACACTTTAAATTTTCTCATATATTAATTTAGATAAAAATTAAATGTAAGTGATTTTTACGTTGGTAAATAAAACATAATCAAATTTAAACAAAAACAAAACAAACAAAATTAGCTTATAATATATATAACTATATATATATATAATTAATATATAATATTATATAAAGATAGAGAAAAGGATTTAAAAAACACATCATTTAGAAATTTAAATAAATAAAAATTAAAAAAAATCAAAAAAAATTTTAAAGGTTAAAATGTATATTTAAAAAAAAATCAAATTAAATTATTTTTTTGATAAAAATAAAAGTAATACTTATATAATAAAAAATTTGGCATTTGAGTGTACCTAGGTCGATTAGAACAATCTACCTAGACCATGTCAATTCAGGGAATTGACCTTGGCTAAGTCAAGAAGACTCTCCCCTCCACATGATGCTACACAGTGTTGCCAGTCTAAGCTTGAGGCCAAGCCCAGAGTCAATGCGACCACGTCCACTCTAGAAATCAACAAAGGCCAAATTATATATATATATTACACACACATACACTCCAATTTTATTTTAAATATTTAATTATTTTGAAATGTCTTTATATTTTTTTAATTTTAATTTTTTATCCCCTGAAATTAAATTAAATAAATTTAATAATTTTAAAATTTGTATTGATTTTTTTACGTCAATTTTTTAACTTAAAAATTATTTATTTTTTAATTTTCTACTTTTTTTTATCTTTGATTTTTAAATTATATTATTTTTTTTTATTTTACAAGTAATTTGTTTTTTTCTACACTTTTATGGTGTTTTTTCCTTTCTTTATATTTTGACCTTTTAGTCATGGTTTTTCTTTATTTTTATATTATATATTTTATTACCAACATGAAAAAATTGCAATATTGATTAAAAAAAAAACCACCTAAATACATTGAAAATTATTTTTATTTTCAATATTTTTTTTGTTTTTTTTTACAAGTTAAATTAATTTCTTACACATTTTATGGTTTATTTTCTACTTATCTTTTTTATCTATTTTATATTTGATTTTTTGTCGCGTTTTCTAAATTTTTAATCTTTATTACTGTTTTCCATTTTAGTTTTTTTTTTTTGTGTTTTTTTTTGTTTTTTATATTTTTTATATTCATTTTTCTGTTGTATTTCATTTTATATTATATATTTGTTTTTTTTATTTTCTTTTTATTTTTATTTTCAACAGTGTGTTGATGTTCAATTAGCAACCCGATCTCATTATGTGCAATTTGATAGTTGATTTTATAATTTTCGCTATAATGAATCGAGTTGGCCCCCACAATGTGTCAATTTCATTGTTAATCTTTAAGTTTTCATTACAGTGGGTCAAGTCTAGCTATACTACCTGTCAATTTGATGGTTAATTTTTTTATTTTTGTTGCAATGTATCAAGTTGTCTTAGGCTAAGATTTTAAAATTGGTATACATTTAGCATTTAAAACATAAATTACTATTGGTATAATAACTCTTTCATTCAAGTGTTCATTTTTTAAGTTTTTTCTGTCATAAATTTTTTCCATAATTCATGCTTGAAATATTTTGAAAACTTAAAGTTTTTTTGTAATCTTTGGTTTTAATTCCATGGTTGAAAATTTGTCAAGATTTTAATGTTTTTCTAAGTCATGATATTTTATTTTTAATGGTATTGATTAAAACAATTATAATTATTTTTTCTCTAGCACCATGGTTGAAAATTGTGAGAATTTTAACGTTTTTCAAAGATGTGATATTTTATATTTAATGTCATGCCTAAAAATAGTTGGAATTTTAAGTCTTTTCAAAGACTTGATATTTTATCTTTAATGTCATACTTGAAAATCATTGGAACTTTAAAGTTTTTCAGAGTCATGATATTTTATCATTAACATTATTATTAAAAAATGTTAAAAATTTACCTTGAAATAAAATACATTATTCCAACATCAACACTTTTCATTTTTATGGTGTCTTTTGCACAAAAGAATATTGGCTTTTAATGTCATTTTTATAAAAATGTTGAAAATTTACCCTCAAAGAAAGAAAAAAGGAAAAAGTTGTTATTCCAACATCAACACTTTTCATTTTCATGGTGTCTTTTGCACACAAAAATTTGTTTTTTACTACCATTTATAAATAATGTTGAAAATTTAATTCAAAAAAATTGTTATTCCAACATCAACACTTTTCGTTTGAAACATGTTTTTTCATGTTTTTTTGGTGTTTTTTGGCTAGATATCTCATTTTGAGGTAATAGTTCTTGTTTGATCGATAACTTTGTTAATCGTGAAGGTCTACGCCACAGTTTATAGGGCGTACTTTTATGAATTAGGGTTTTGTGCCCTAACATTATTATTCCCTAATATTTTGATTGGGCAATGTTCATTATGGGTTCATTCATGGAGATTTATATCATGGAGACTGTGTTATCTATTGCCCATTAATTTATTATGGAGAGCATTAATCCATTGCATGCATATTAATATATTATGGAGGGCATTTTTAATACATTGAATTTAGTCAGCTTTGGGTAGCTCAATTGACTATGGTCATGGAAATAAAGTCTTACTCAACCGGAAGTCTTGGGTTCAAATCTTGTGCTATCCCCTTGATCAAGGTGAGAAGTTGGACATGATGAAGATCTATTCCTACCAAACTTACAAAAAAATATATTGAATTTAGATTTGTATGCCCTAATGTATCAAAGGTGTGGTTTCCCTAATTGCTTCTAAGGGGTTGATTTGCAAATTCTATTCGAGCAGTAAGACAAAAAATGTTGAACAGTTCAATTGAAAACAAATAACTAATCAACAAATTAAAATAATTTCATGTGAACAACTTACTTGATTTGAACATCAATATGTTTGGTCAATAGAAATCTGAGTTGTTACATTATTTTCATTCTTAAAACCCCTTTCCATTGATGTCAAAGATGGAGGTAAGCAGAGGTATGGAGGAAGAGGACAAATAGGAGAAGGAACACAATGTTTTCATCAATGCCAAAGGGGAATAATGTTGAAAATGTTGCCATTGATGTCAAATGATCATGTTGATCGTGTTAAGACTGATTGTTGTTGATTTTGCTAAGGTTGATTATTGTTGATTGTATTAAGAATGATTTATATTGATTGCTACACTTCCATTGTTGCAAGATTGCTTGAAGTGTAAAGGTTGATAAGTGATGTGAAGTGCAAAGGTTGATTAGTGACATAAAGTGAAAAGGTTGATCATTGTGAATATTAAACATTGTTAAATATGTTGATTGGTTATCTTAATGTATACCTTACAATTAAAATGAAAATTGGAACACAGCACCATGAGACATAAGTTGGAAAAATATATACTTTTATTAAACATGAAACCACAAAGAAATTAACATGTGGCTGATATAAATTTGAAAAATGTAGCTTATACAAATCTGAAAAGTTTTCGAAATTTTTCTTTTGCAATTAATGTTACTAGCCTCTATTATTTCAGCTCTATTTTATATTACAAAATTATGAATTTTCAGATTTGAAAATGAAGAGGGAGATTGTGAACAACCCTAGAAGACCAAGAGACAACTCTTCATTTCATATTCTTGCATAGAGTACAAATAGTCAGTAAGATATGCTTATAAAAAGCACATTATTTAGTGAGAAGAGGACTTTTTGTTGTTGAGAAGTTTGTATGAGAGGTTTCATGAGTAGCATTCTGGTGAGGAGGAAGAGAAAAGTAGCAAAAGAGGAACAAAATTGAAAAAAAAAAACAAAGAAGATGAGCAATAGAATTGAGGGCATAAATTAATATTAGGAAACTAGAAAACTTGATTTTGTTTTGTGATTGGAAGATTGCATTCTCCTTTCAAGTTGTAGCTTGATAAAGAACAGGTTGTATCATATTGAGGTAGGAGCCTCGTGTAGGTTACAACCTGCAAAAAAATTGTGGAAGTTGGAGCTCCTTTGAGGTAGCAGCCTCCCATGGGTTAAGTCCTGCGAAAAAATTGATCTAATAGGGAGTAAGAGCTTGTCTTCACATCACTTTCAACCAAAAATCCAAGGTTGTCTCCCTTATGGGTTTCCACTTATATCTCATGTCTTCATGTGTTGCTTGTTGAATGTTGTGTGAATGATCTTGAATCCTGAATAGAAATATATGCAAATGTCTTTCTCTAGTAATTATACAAGAAACAACTCACAATTGAACATATACATAAACCATTAGCTACATAATTATATATCTGAAAAAAGAATATTAAGTTGAGCTAAATACCAAAAGAAAGGTAAAATTACTAATTCGACCCCCTTCTCAATAATTTTCATACATTTATCATAAATTTCCAATAAAACCTCATTGGAGAAGGGATGAAGAGAACTCAGAATAGTGACTTGAAAGGCCTGGGTAATTGACTCAAAGGTAATACAAAATAAGAGCTCTCCATTTTTAGCAATAATGACTCTTTCACTTGGTAAGTACCTATCTGAACACCACACTATGAACTCAAGAAAGTGATGTCTTTGGAAACACAAATTAGGGAAGAAGAGATTTCCAGAAAGAGAATTCATCGTTATTACCTTGAAACTTATGCAATGCCCAATTATGCAACTTGTAGAGGTCAAATTCACATTTTGTTACCCTTATTTTGGCATCCAAATCAATCAAAGGAAATTCATCTAGTTTTACAGGCACAAAGGACGTTAGATTCTTTGATTGTGTTTTTGCAAACTTTGCCTTCTGTGAACTCATCCTTTCAATATGAAAGGAGGGCAAAAGAAATTGGAATTACTTGTATAATTTTTGTGAAAGAAACTACTTATCGTTGATAATTTAAAACAATTTTGATATGACAATGTTCTTGTTTAGCTATAGTTTTGTAATAAAAGGACAAAGGAATAATTTGGATAAAAACTTAAGGAAGTGTTATGGTGAGGATATCATGTGAGGATGAAATAGTGTAGTGGAATAGCTTTAATGAAATAGATATTGTAAACGTAATGGTTTTGTTCTGAATAAATGAGAGTTAATTAGCTAAGATTTTATAGGAATGTAATTTTATGAATAGTTACTAGTGAAATTGTAGTTAATGAGGTTTTAGAATGGAAAAAGTATTTAGAAGTTGGTGGGTATGATATCTTGGCAAAATCCAGAGGTGGGTTTGGGGAGTGGTAAATGGTAAGTGGTATAAAGATGGGAGGTCCATAATTGGATAATCACAATCGATTCTTTCGAACCAAATCTTCGCCACAAAAATATGTGCGCACCTTGTGCAACTGTTTTATTCACAA
>APFE030580174.1:42424-56800 GCA_000404065.3 Pinus taeda
TTTGTTTAAAGATATTAAATGTAATATCAGGGTTAAGCAAGGTTGTCCCCTTTCCCCTATCATTTTTGGTATTTACATCGATAAACTAGAGGAGTGTCTAGAAACTACGGGCTACAAGGGCACCGAGCTCGTTGGTATTATCATTACTCTTCTCCTTTATGTTGATGATATTGTTTTTCTTGCAAGGAGCCATGATGACCTAGACAAGTTGCTTATGACTCTTCATGTCTATTGCTCCACGATAGGTATGATAGTTAATTCCTATAAGACTAAAGTCATGATCATTAAATCCAAAAAGATCATCCATGGTAGTTTCATCTATGATAACCATATTCTTAAGCATGTTTCTTCTTATAAATATTTGGGTATTAACTTTCCTCATGAGCTCAACTGGAATTATAGCATCAAGAAATAATTATTGGAGGTTGGAAAGCTTATTATGAGCTCGAAAACAATTGTAAGTCAGTCGATATTTGCATTTGGAGTAAAAAAAGGTTTCTCTTTGAGACTCTCATCACCCCTCTTATCTTATACAAATGTGAAGTTTGGGGGTGTAGTATATCTAAGGAGTTGTGGAGAAAAATTGAGATGATCCAAAAGCAATTCATAACCTATAACCTCAAGATTAAGAGAAATACTCGATATCCTATCTTCTTGATCGAAGTTGGCCTATCCCACATTGAAAGTGCGGCTATCTTTAGATATATGATGTATAACAAGAAGCTTCACAATATGGAGTCTAAGAGGCTCCCAAAAATTGCTTCTAACTTTAGTCAAAACCCCCACCTATGCCTCAAGCGTGGGTGGCATATGGATGCTCAGTCTTGGCTCAACCTTTGGGGGATTGAAAAAAAGATCATCATGGGAAGAAGGGACAATATGAAAGATACTATTACCTCTAGTTTTAAGCACAAGATGTGGGATGCTAAGGAGCTAGAGAGTAAAAGGAAACTAAGGTACTATAAGGAGGTGATCAACCCCACCCTTGATAACCATAATTATCTCTCTATGTTGACAAGCACTAAGAAGAAAATGAACATCACTAGGATTAAAACTAACTCTCATAAGCTTCCGAGTGACACCAAGTGGTGGTCTACTCCCAAGACTCCCTAGGATGATAGAATTTGTTAGATTTGTGATACTAAGAAGGTGGAATATGAAAAGCACTTCCTTTTAGACTATCAACTCTTACCCACATCCACTCTCAATTCCCTATCATCAGCCACACCTCCACTCTACTTGACTTACTAAGCCATCCCAACTAAGGGATCTTGGTACGCTTCTTTCCCTACTCATTGATCACAGAAATAAGATTTTGAAGAATGATAATTAAACTCTCTTTTCTTGAGATTGATAGACCACATTGGTCTTAGTGGACATTAATCATCATCATTATCATCATTTTTGTTTACTTGTTATTACTTCTTTTTTTTAAATTGTGTTTTCAATTTTGTTTTAAATTTTTTTACAATGTTTTCATATTCTCAATATATTTGATTGCATATATATGTCAAAATAAAAAGTATGTAGAAGTAATAAGACTAGGAGAACAATTTGTTGTTGATGGTATACTTCCTTTGCAGTCAATAGGATCCTAGAAATGCCAAAAAAAAATTGCTTAATCTTCAATATGTTAATTAATTTTGATTTATTAAATTTAACAAAATATAATTTTATTATTATTTATAATAATTATAAAAAATAAATTTAAAAATATATATTTTCTAAATAACGAAATATTAGTTTTTTAAAAACAGCTTGCAAATTTCAAAATCTTAAAATTATGTAAAAATAAAATTTTTACATAAATTTCCAAAAAAACAAATGTTCTAATGCAGAAAGTATCAAAAACATCAAAATCACATATAAATTCATTTGTTTTGTAAAGTTGTTCATTCATCATAATTGAAATGTTTCTTATCCATTCAATACATTATATTTATTAAATTGTTATTAATACGATAAACTTTTAAAAAAAATGGTAGTAATGGTTTAAAAGAATATTAACACCGTGGCTGAAAATTGTTGAAATTTTAAGGTTTTTCATAGCGGAGATATTTTATCTTTAATGTCATCCTTGGAATTTTAAGGCTTTTCAAAGACATGATATTTTATCTTTAATACCATGCGTGAAAAAAGTTGGAATTTTAAGAATTTTTAGAGACTTTATATTTTATCTTTAATGTTATGTCTATCATTGGAATTTTAAGGTTTTTTAGAGTCATGATATTTTATCTTTAACGTCATTATTAAAATATTTTGACAATTTATCTCGAAAAAAAAAGACCTTATTCCAACATCAACACTTCGTTTTCAGGTTGTTTTTTGCACAAAAAAATTTCATTTTACTTTCATTTTTAAAAATTGTTGAAAGTACACTGAAAAAAAAAAAAAAATAAAAAAAAATAAAAAATAAAAATAAAAAATAAAAAATATTATTCCAGCATCAACACTTTTTGTTTTTAGAGGGTTTTTTAGGGGTTTTTTGCAGGTTTTTTGGTTAGAGTTCTCATTTTGAGGTAATAGTTCTCATTTGATCGGTAATAGAGAGGCCCTTGAAATTGAAAAAGGCCTAAAAATCTTAATAGGGATGAGGGCTGGAAGATTAGCAATTGTTGGATCCCATCCCTGTCTTCCTAGCCTCCTCATTCCTGCTTGTCTTGTGTTTCGTGTCCTATGTGAGTGATATATTTAATAGCATTTGTTTCTTTCCTAATAAATGAAATTAACCTTATGATAAGTTATAACATTGACTATTATAAATAATACAATAATAGTCCCAGTAATAATAATAATATTAATCCTTTAGAAATTATTTATCAGATTATAAGCTAGCCAAAAGTTATTATTAATGATAATATTATTAACTACTATCTCTTAATAATATGATAGTAGTTTATATTTTTATTACTTTATCTTAACAGTGATATGAATATTAATAATATTAACATTAATAAATTAATTAATTAATTAAATATATAATAAAATAGAAATAATAATTTCCTTAGTTTTAATTAAGGTCTAGATTTAAATCTTACTTTTAATAATAAGATAATAGGTATATAATAATAATATTTACCATTATGTTTATTCTAATAATTTAAATAAATAAAATTTATTAATGATATTAATATTAGTATATTGGATCCCGGATGCGGGTGACACGACGGAAGGTAATGAGGAGCCACATGCTGGTCATGTGCTGCCTCAGGTGTAATCCTGGCATTCAATGCCCGATCGCCGCCAAGGAATATATGGCAGGGTTCAACGCAGGAATTCATTCAATGCTCCGTTCAAGCTATTGTCTCGATTGCAACGAGCAGTTATGGCGGTCGAGGATCGAGGTCATGATGCAGTGGTTAAAAAAGGTGATGGGGGGGCTCAGCTTAAGCTGGTTCATGCTCTTTGTTGTTCCAGCTCCCACATGGTCTTTGTTGTTCCGGCTCCCGCCTGGTCTTCAGCTCTCCGGGAGACTATACCTGCCATCCCTCTGTTCGCTGTATGTAGGTCTGAAGGGCGAGGGGGTTGCGAATTGGAGTCTTTCAAGTGCTGCCCGCTCGCCTCTGTATCAATTCTGCCTCCCTATCCCGCACTGTTCCTTACCCTCGGCTCTTCTGAAAAAATGGTCAGGCCTCGACAGCGCTTGCTTAGCCGTCGAGGCTCTGTTCATGGAGGTTCCTCTCAGCCTCCAGCTACAGATCCTCACTCCCATTGTTGTCGATGTCGCTGCCATCGTATTTCTGAAGCTACTCCTATCCAAGCCAGCTAATTCATGGACTCTTGCAGCTCGGACCCTTCAGCTCCTTCGCCAGCCTTTGGTTCGGCCATTTTTACCTTTAGCAACTCATTGGATAGACCACGTAACAATGCTCATGTGTCGGTACTTTTCGTGGAGGAAGTGCCAGCCGAAAGTGAAGAGCTCCGTGGAAAAAGGATGTACCAGGACGAGGGTTCAAAATTTGTCAAAGCAATGCCAGGGATGGTTGCAGAACAGGCCCCCAACCCTCCCCAGCCTCAGGAAGCGTCAACATCCAAGGGGGACGATGTCAACCTGGGTCCCCACCCTGCTGCAGAGGAATTTGAAAGATTTGGATGGTGCCCGGTGGTGGAAGAGGAGCCGGAGGAGTAGCTGGCCCTCCCCTCAGCATCACCCACTCTACCAACCCTCAGGTTTTGCTTCGGCTTTCGGTTTATGTCATGTAGTCCCAATGCTTTTTCTTGTCATGTTTTTTGTTGCCCCTGCGTGGGATAATGCTGTTGGTAGTCTGCTGCCCCTTCGAGGGTTATCCAGTTTGAACTGGCTGCTCCTTTTTGAGAGACACAGTACCCCTGCATGGGATTTTTTTGTTCAGATGTGGGATGTTGTGTTCAAGTATGGTGCCCCTGCGAGGGCTGCTCTTATGAGGATCCTTCTCAGTCCAAAATGCCAAGGTTTGGCCTCAAGCGAAGACACTATATGATTATAATGTTTTGACTGTTACTGTAAATAATAGATTAGTTTTTTAGCGAGAAAAAAAAAATATTAGTATATTGGAAATATTAAATATATGTATAATATAATTAAATATAGATAAATATTTTTTCATGATGTTAATATGATAAATATATATATTAAATAATATATATTAAATAAGATTAAATAATATGATATTAAATAAATATCACAAAATAAAAAAAATAAAAATTAATTTTAAATTAAAATAAGTATAAATATTATCTTTAATAATAAAAGTTAGGTTTATAATATAATATTACCATAATATATACTCTAATAAATAATATTTATATGATAATAAGATTATATAATGGTAAATAATTAATATTAATAATAATATAATATTGGTAAATAATCATATTAATATTAATAAATAATATGTAATATAACATCTATATATATAATAATATATATAATATATATATATATATATATACTAGATAGATAGATAAATAGATAATATATAATAAAATTGATAAATAAAAGAAATTAAATAAAATTTGGGTCCTTCCCCTTGGGCCTGGTCAAACCTAGCCGTTAGGAGTCCTTTAACTGTTACTCAGGAAAATTTATATGTTGGAATGGCCTGTTGTCCCTATTTAACTTATCGCTCAGATTGGATCTTCAACTTGTCCTGACGATGAACCACACTGGTTGGTTTGAAACGCGTCGACAAATGATTTTTTATGTGATTTTGCCGAAATTATTCTCCCAAACTTTGTGACTGTCATAAAATGCATTCATAACCAACATATAACCAACAAAAATATCAAGAATATAACAACCATATAAGCCACATATAAACGAATATATTTACCCATACAAATACTAAGGAGAAAAAGAAGTCTACTTGATGATTTCATAAGTCGACCAAGTATGGGACTTCCACGAACCACATAATTGTAGACTAGGTTGAACCAAATATCTCATGAATGTGGAATCTCATGAAAGAAATCAATCAAAACCATCGAGGACTTCTAGAGGCCAAACCACCTCAATCCTTAATCAGTGATTCCACCTCACGGTCGAACATCACAAACCCTCACCACATTGGTTTCTACCCAAGCAGTCTAAGGCTCCAAAGTGTTTGTTCCAACCAAGGCTTCCAGGACTAGTAACTCAACACAGAACTATTATCGAGCTTCCAGAATTTTTTTCCAACCAGGGTTTCCAAGGATAGTAACTCAACCCACCAAGGGCTTCCAAGTATTTTTCCAACCAAGGCTTCTAGGGCTAGTAACTTAACCTAAGATGTTACAAGGCTTCCAAAGTGTTTGTCCAACCAAGGCTTCTAGGAACTAGTAACTCAACCTACAGCGAAAGGCACTAGAAAAAAAAAAAGTAAACCCACAACACCATGACTATCAAAGAAATGGCAAGGCTAGGCAAATGCATTGTCAATATAAACAATCCTCCATGCCAATGACATATCATAACCAAGAAACCACATGCATATGTCATGCATACCAAAACTAGTGAGTAAACCATACATGAAACTTGTTACCTGTAAGAAAAACTCATTGTATTTGTTGATCCTAATGTCCTCTCATGCTATCCTACTCTTTTGTTTCCTTCTCGCTCCAAAAATCCAAGTATGTCACACTCCCCCAAGAGTTCTCGAAGAAAACTTTAAGTATCTAAGAGTAAGAGAGAGAGAAAGAGAATAGAGAGGGAGCTCCAAAATTGAACTAACCAAAAGCCATGAACTGATCCTCACAAGCCTTTTTATTAATGAGGCCTCTATTTTCTTCATTTTTCCATTATTTTCCTTCAATTTTCTCCTCGCATGCAACTTGTGACCTTTCACCTTCATTTTCTCCTAATTTTCATTATTTTCATAAATAAATGCCAATAAATGTCATTTTCCTTTCCAAAGCCTTAGTCATTGTCTTTTCCAATTTCCTTAACCATTAATTAGTCACAATTGATCCCCATCACTATGTTTTTTCCCAACATTCAGCTTCGAATTTGTGTCCCATGACCAAGGTCTTATTTTACCTTTATTAATTTTTACATGGAATTTTGACCAAGGCTGTTACAGAACCCTCCCCCTTGGGGGAACACCATCCTCAGTGTTCAAAAACACATACAACCACAAAACTATTGTAAACAAAACATACTTCCCATGGAGCTTTATAACTTAGCTTGTTGCAGTAGTTACAATGATCAACCTTCTAAGAAGCAAACCAACATGACAAAATAACAACATTACAATCATAACGACATGACACCCATACTTCCTATTGGATCTTTATAGCATAGCTCATGGAAATACCAAAACATATACCAAAACATTCGCTTAACCAACAAATATATAAGGATACATATCCCGTATATGATCTGCCATCTCCCATGTAGCTTCATCAGGCCCAAATTATTTTCACTGCACTTTCACCTACTCGATTTTTCTGTTCCATAGCATGAGCATCTTTCTCTGCAAAGCACATTGAGGTTCCAGCTAGAATTCTCCTTATGGCTTCACCTGCAATACAGAAAAGTCAATCACATTATCATCATATTTAACATACTTCTTAAGCAATGACACATGGAAAACATCATGGATTTTCATTGTCAGAGGCAATACAATTCGATAGGCTACTGGCCCAATCCTCTCAAGAATCCTAAAAGGTCCACAAAACCAAGTTTCCAACTTGGCACATGATCCAATCTACAAGGAGCTCTTCTTCAGCTTGATGCACAAGTATAGCTGCTCCCCAACCTAAAACTCCTTAAACAATATGTTCTAATCTGCATATCTCTTCTACCTATCCTATGTTTCTTTTAAATTCTTCTTGATTACCTACATTTCTTGTTCCATTTTTGCTAACATGTCTGGTCGAATCAATACCCTATTAACTAGATCACTCCAATTAATGGGAGTATTGCAACTTCGTCCATATAATGCCTCAAATGGACTCAACCTCAAAGATTATTGATACCCATTATTGTAAGAAAACTCTACCAGTGGAAGATACTCTTCCCACTTTCGCTGCTGGTGCATCACATACATCATTAACATGTCCTCTAATATCCTGTTGACCCTCATTGTTTGTCCATCTGTTTGCAGATGATAAGTTGTACCGAAGGCCAACTCTATACCTAAACCTGCAAACAACTCCTTTCAAAACTTGGAAGTGAACTTTGCATCCCTATCTGACAAAATCTTATGTGGAGCACCATGCAATCTCACCACATCTCTGATGAAAACTTTTGCTACATCATTCGTTGTGTATGTAGACTTTACTAAAATGAAGTGCTCTACCTTTGTCAACCTGTCCACCATAACCATGATGGAATCTTATTGCCTAGCTGTCCTTGAAAAACCTGTAATAAATTCCATGCAAATGACCTCCCATTTCCACACTGGAATTAGAATTAACTGTAGTAGTCCACCTGGATGCTTACATAATGCCTTCACATGTTGACAATCTGAGCACCTATCCAAGAACTTTGTCACATCTCTCTCCAAATTCCGCTAATAGTAAAACTTCTTCACTATTTCTAGTGTCTTTTGATAGCCTAGGTGACCTGAATATGGTTTCGCATGAAACTCCTTCAAGATCACCTTCTTAAGCTCACTGTTGTCTATCACATATATCATGTCCCTAAACCTGACCAATCTATCTGTCATGAGACAATAGTCCACATCCTGTGCACCTATAACTGCACCTATACATGTACATGTACCACTGCATGTTCTTGTATTTGTACCTATACTTGTACCTATACTCTGTTGCAATCTATGTCTAAGCTCCATATACTTGACATCATGTTGACCTACCTGCAAGTTCTACCCTATAGATCTGTCCCATAGGAGCTCATAGTTGCTATATGATTCACCTGTATCTGCCTGCTAAGAGCATCTGTAACCCTAATCTATTTACCTTTAATATACCTAATCTCAAAATCAAACTCACTAATCGTGGCCAACCATCTAGCTTTCCTAGCATTCAAATATGGATGGTCAAATAGATGCTGCAATCCACTGTGATTACTCATCAATACAAATCACCTACCAAGAGGATAGTGTCTCCACATCTTCATTCATGAATGATAATTTCCAACTCAATATCATGTGTCACATAGTTTTGCTCATGCTCATTTAGTTTCCATGAATCATATCTCACTACCGATCCTTCCTGCATAAGGACTCCACCAAGCCCTCTCTTGCAAGCATATGTACATACCACAAACTCTTTTTCTGGATCTGTAATCTTTAATATTCGAGCATGTGTCAAAAACTACTTTAACAACTCAAAATTGGTTCACAATCCTCATTCCATTCAAACCTCTTTCATTTCCTTTGCAATGATGTGATATGATAAGCAATCTGGGAGAATTTCCTGATGAACCTCCTGTAATACCCTGCTAAACCCATGAAGGACATTACCCCATACACATTTCTTGGAGCTACCCACTCCATGATAGCTCTTACCTTTTCTAGATCCATTGTTATGCCTTCCTTGGAAACCACATGTCCCAAGTAATGTACCTCAGTCTGAAAGAAACTGCAATTGTTGAGCTTAGCATACCACTGAATACTATTGCTAAGTGTTCGACATGCTCTTATCTATTTTTAGAATATACCAATATATCATCAATGAACACAATAAAAAACTTGTCCAAATAAGGACACAACACATTATTCATCAAGCGCATAAAAGTAGATGGAGCATTAGTCAAACCAAATGGAACTACAACAAACTCATAATGTCTGCACCTGGTCCGGAAAGTTGTCTTGTGAATGTCATTTTCTTTAATGCGTACCTAATGATATCCAGATATCATATCAATCTTTGAGAACATTGTTGCTCCCTTCAACTGATCAAATAAATCATCAATCATTAGAGACGGATACATGTTCTTGATAGTCACTTTGTTCAACTCTATGTAATCAATACATAACCTAAGAGTACCATCCATCTTCTTCACAAACAGTACCAGTGCGCCCCATGGTGATACATTGGGCCTAGTGTATCCCTTCTCAAGCATCTCCTTCAACTACAACTTCAACTCTACCAACTTCGATGTGCTCATCTTATAAGGTGCCTTAGATGTTGGTGTTGCCCCTGGTACCAACTCAACAGAAACGTTTTCTTCCCTATGAGGTGGCAAATTTGAAATATCTGTAGGAAATACATCATGAAACTATTTTAGAACTAGGTAGCTGCTCAAAACGTATGCACCCTCAACTTCCTTACCTTTTTTAGTATAAATATGCACTGCAAATAAAACACACCATTTCCTACCACTACACTTGGCCTGCATAGTTGTCACCATTCTCATTGATGTTGCTTTACCGTGCAAGACTCTTTGTTCCCCATTGTCATCCAGACACTCAATAGCCTTTTCATAATAGTCCACCTTGGTCCTATGAAGATACAACCAATCCATATCCAATAACATATTGTATGATTCCAATAGTAATACGTTTAAATGTGCTAAGGTAGGCACGCCATTCAAATTAAATGCACAAGCTCTTACCCAATGATGAACTCGCTTATTTATATCTATAGCCAACTGCACTAACCAAGACTCTGCATGTACTTATTTATTCAAACCACACTTATCCACTAGGTCAGGATTAACATAACTATAATTAGATCTAAGCTCAATCAAAATAGAAACAACTTGATCACAAAGTTTATTGTCCATCTCGATAATAGATGCTTAGTGATCTTCCTTCCTGTTATCTAGCGTTGCATAGATTCTAGGAATGCTCTATCGAACATTCCCAACCTTTTGCCCCTCCTGGGCACTGTAAATATATTGTCTACCACCCTAATGATGTGGGCAATCTCTCTTGCGATGCTCTCCTCCACAAGTCCAACATTGCAAAGTCTTCCAACCTTCATCCTTATTCTTCTCCTCATATTGAATTCCCTGTCTTCTTTCAGATACATTGAATTTCTTAGATGGAATTGCATTCTCTTTATTACTTATACCCTAAGGTCTTGCTCGCTTCTTGTCCCATTTTCCTTGTTCTTTACATTACCTTTCAATCCGGCTTATTCTCAAATATGTGCTTTGATTTCTCATAGCAATGCTTTAGCTTCTGGATGGCCTCCTCCAATGATCTAGGCTCATCAAACTCAATCCTGTCTTTGAATTCTATCGACAACCCACTTATGAATCTTTGAATCTTGGCCTTCTCCTCCTTGAGGTAAGGCACATACCTCAACAACTCCAGAAATATGCTAGTGTACTCCTCATCGTTTATAGATCCCATCTTTAGCTCATAAAATTCCTTTGCCTTGTCATCATAGTATCTCTCTGATACATACTTCTTCTATAATAGCCTCTCGAACTCACTCCAAGCCAAATCCTCCTCATAAGTATCTCTTACATTCTTTACATCTTCCCACTAGATATCTGCTATACTTATAAGACTGGATGTAGCTATTATGGCCTTCATGTTATCTGAGTAATCGTGCAATCTGAAGAACTTATTCATTCCAAGCAACCATGCTTCTTCATCTTGTGGATTCTTCATATCTCCATCAAATGTATGTGGCTTTTCTTTCTTAAACTCATCTAGAAAATATCCCGTGTCACTCCTCTTGTAAGGATGATAACGATGACGATCATAGTGCCTATTAGAACCATAACTAGAATAGTACATGTGTCTGTCACCTCGCCTATCCGGAGTGTCCAAGAACCTTCCATATCTGATCGTGTCATCTCTATATGACATCTACCCACTAGGAGACCTACTACCATATGCCCGATTAGTTCTTTCCTCTTGTCCATGACTAATCTGAAGTGGCCCCTGTCACTGAAATTTTGACAAACTCTAAAGGATTACTTCATTAACCTCTACCTTTTTCCCCTTTTCCTATGCGATATTTTCATTACCTACTTTGTAACTCCTTATTTCTGCCTTTAAGCTTCTCAATATGTCTGCCAATTCAGAAGAATTCCCAACACCATGTTGCTCATCTGATCCATAAGGAAAATCTCGTGAATTATAGTCTACCATCTTGCTAGTCATCTTGATCAATTTCTTGCAAGGAATCTTATATCAGCTAAACCAAATCATAAACAAACCAATGTACCTTAGCATCATTCAAGGAGGATATCCCATTCAAGATCAACCAATCAGTGTAATACATGTATAAACATAATCATAACAACATGTAAATATGTAGCATATAGATAAAACAACATATAAACATCATTCCAAACATAGTCCAGTCATCAATGCATGACCATATTATTCACATACCATGAGCTCATGCATGACAACAACAACCATATCAATGTACACTTGACAACACGTAAGCACTTGACATGCATAAACAACACATAACCAATCATACACTCATGATTACACATTCCACGACAACACCATCAACCTTCACATGGGGACATCACTACAACCATGATTAACACCATGCATATGAAAAAAGCACATAGACCGCACACCTAAGCGACACATATGCAACTGAAATGAATGTATGACCAACATGTCATCCATCTAGTCCGAGGGATGAACCATACTCTGATACCACTCTGTAGCAACCTTCTCCCACATCTACCCAAGTAATTGGCCAACCAGGGTAAACATGTGATGAAGAGTTACTATGATATGATTCAACTCCCTATGTATCATTTAAGGAGGTGGAACTGATGGAACACAACAAAAAAAACCTTCCAAACCTACTGTGAAACCGTCATGAGCCATCCAAACCTTCCAAGTGACTATCCCCTGAGACAAACTAAATTTTTACTATATTAATCCCGGAGTCACTCCCATGACATGGGCATGAGTGCAATTACAACCCTCCAGTCGCTCCCACAGCATGGGTATGCCTACGACTAGGGACTTTCCCAAGTAGTTTTGTGTTTGTGCCTCCGAATTTTGTGCCATTGTTTTAGGCATAGGGCTTAGGTCACTGCCCAGAACTCCATGACACTTCCAGAAATGAAAGATAATAGTGGAATAATGATACAAATGTAATTACTTGAACAAGGACTTAGCTTGAGCCCTACCTGCCATGACAAGCATTTCGTAATGCACGTCACAAATATGCATTCTACAGGTTTAAACAACATGTATGAGCATAGGGGTCTCATACTTATCTGAGAATCACTAAGAAGCATTGATATCTCATCACACTAATTTCATTACCATCTATTAATCCATATATTCATTATACATTCAGTGATTAACCAAAACATGATGAGAGACATACATTTTCACTGTCATAAAACTCATTCATAACCAACATATAACCAACGGAAATATCAAGAATATAACAACCATATAAGCCACATATAAATAAGTATATTTACCCATACAAATATCAAGGAGAAAGAGAGCTCTTATTGATGATTACATAAGTTGAACAGATATGGGACTTCCACGAGGCACCCGGTCGTAAACTATGCTGAACCAAATCTTTCTTTCAGTGAATCACCCTTGTGCCATATTCCAAGCATGAATGTGGGATCTCATAAAACAAATGAATCAAAACCATCCAGGGCTTCTAGAGATCAAACCACCCCACCCCTCAACCAGTGATTCCACCTCATGGCCAGACATCACTAACCATCACCAGATTGGTCTCTACCCAAGTTTTCCAGGGCTCCAGAGCATTTGTTCCAACTAGGGCTTCGAGGACTAGTAACTCAACCCATAGTTGTTGTTGGGTTTTTAGATATTTTGTCCAACCATGGCTTCTAGGACTAGTAACTCAACCCACCAAGGGCTTCCAGAGTGTTTTTCCAACCAAGGCTTCCAGAACTAGCAAATCAACCCAAGATGTTACAAGGCTTCGAAAGTGTTTGTCTAACCAAGGCTTCCAGGAACTATTAACTCAACCCACAACCAAAGGCACCAGAAAATAAAGTAAACCCACAACACCATGGTTATCTAGGAAATGGAAAGGTTGGGAAAATCCACTGTCAATCCAAGCAATCCTCCATGCCAATAACAGATCATAACCAAGAAACCACATGCACATGCCATGCATGCCAAAACTAATGAGGAAAACATACATGCAACTCGGTACGTGCAAGAAAAATCCATTGTAGTCATTGATCTCGATGCCTTCTTTCAATTTCCTGCTCTTATTTTTCCTTCTTGCTCCAAAACTCCAAGTATGCCACACTCCTCCAAGAGTGCTCCAAGAAAACTCTAAGTACCCAAAAGTATGAGAAAGAGAGAATAGAGAGAGTGCTTCAAAACTGAATTGACAAAAAAACCATGAATTGATCCTCATAAGCCTTTTTGTTAATGAAACTTTTATTTTCTTCAACTTCTCATTATTTTCCTTCATTTTCCTCCTCACATGCAACCTATGACCTTTCACATTCCTTTCCTCTTAATTTTCATTATTTTCATAAAATAATACCAATAAATGTCACTTTTCCTTTCCAAAGCCTCAGTCATTGCCTTTGCCAATTTCCTTAGCCATTAATTAATCACAAGTGATCCCCATCACTATGTTTTTGTTCAACATTCAGCGTCGAATACGTCTCCCATGACCAAGGCCTTATTTTGCCTTTATTAATTTTTACTCACCTTTATTAATTTTTACGTGGAATTTTGACAAGGGGTATTACATTGAGTTATGATATTTTTGTGCATGTGGTGTTGATAAGTAGTGATATTTAAATAGAGTTATGATGTTTTTGTGCATGTGGTACTGATAAGTCGTGACATTGAAATATGGTACTCGAACAAAATCTATTTAAAATTAACAATCTTCGTGATAAAGTGAGTAAATTTCTATGATTAAGAAGATTATTTAGTGTTTTTTTAAATGTATATATGTTTAATTTACATATTAACTCTTTTATAACTTGTAATACTTTAAAATAAAATTACAATTTAGTTAGTTTTTACAATTTTTTAATTTTAGCAAGCTAAAATATAT
>APFE030580175.1:0-19627 GCA_000404065.3 Pinus taeda
AACATATAGACTTGGATTGAGGAATTCTTAGTGCATTAGTGCTGCTCTTTGTAGGCATTTAGTGTGTTGTGTGAGGATTTCTTTTGAGCTTGAGGAAGGTCATGAGTTTGTTGCCTTGTATGTGAGAGAGAGACCCCTTTGACTTGGGAGATCTACTTCAAAGGTGAATGCTTCGAAGACATGCTGGCTGGACCCTCTAGAGAAGGACTCAGCGTCAGGACTTCGGTTGTACCTTACTCTATTTTCTGATTAATAAAGATAGATGACTACTCTTATGGTTCCATTTTCATTTGTCCTATGAATGATTAATGTAAATTGTATCCTTCCTGACTGATACATAGTTGTTTTTAGTAGATTTTACGCCCTTGTTTGCTATCTCTTTGCTTGTGCAGGTGTCCGTCCGTGAGGATAGTGGAGGACTGTGATCGGCTGGAGCGAAGGAGCGAGAGGATCATCTCTTCGACAAACATAGCGTTGGAATCCAAGTAGGTTTCTTTTACCCAATTGTTAATTACAACTAGGAACCTACAGTGTAGCATTGTTTGATTGTTGCTAGACCCCCTTTGGGCTAGTAGGGATCGCCTCTATCCATAGAGGGGATTTACCTCTCCAATAGGGGGGTTTATTTTTTTACTTATGGTATCCTCAGTGGCAGGATGATCTGGTAGGGGAGAGATTGGGTGAGGCTCCGGACCTTCGTGGCACAGGATCCTGTAGTGAGTTAACGTCTAGTTTAGTGGTGACCTCTGAAATCTCTTTAGAACCCCATGATTAGGTTGCAGGACTGGTTCCTATTATTTTTAATGTCATTCTCGAACCCAGTTTGTCAGATGATGGTCATCTGACTAACCGACCCATTGATATCGGTTCATACCAATATCTATTTTGTCACAGGTTTGATGCGTTGGGTGGAGGGGATTCCCTATCCACTGCCAATAGGGCATGTCGATATTCGACACTAGGCTAAGCCAGAGTGGGAGGGTCACTATGGTCCAGATCCCTATGATGAGGGTTTCATTAATATTGCAAGGTTTTGTACTTAACCGAGTGAGAAGTGCTAGTTATGATTGTTAGACTGGTTGGGTCAGCGTCTCCTCATAGGTGTTTGGGACCCCACATAGAAGTCTTTCAGCAACTACAGGTGTGGAACTTTTTTGATGGGCCCGCTTACTGCATCAGGGGACATTGTCACAACATAGAAGTGCGTCATGAGACCTTGAGGAGCTTCTGCTATTGGAGTGCGGTTTGCATCATACTTTATGAGAGGGTGGTTATGCTTCACCCGATTCTTGTAGTACCAGCTGGGCCTACTACGAACCTGCACATGCGTCGATGGGGAGGGGCAACACCGAGAGATGATGGAAAAGTAGTGGGGCGCTATTGGAGGGCCATTGTAGAGGATTGGTTTGACTCCAATCCTCAGCTGATTATGGAGTTTCCAGATCATGGGGTAGACATTCGAGGAGATCCAGATATGGGGATTCCTCAAGGTGTTGCATGGGGACCAACAGGTATATTTTGTTTTCTCCATTTGTATAAATATGTGTGCTTTCATGTATTTTTTTATGGTTTTTTTTATTTACGATGATGTTGACACTATGGTTTGTTTACTTGTAGATGTAGGATCACGTGGGTGTCTAATGGCCTATTTGTTAGGACATGATCTAAGGCACTTGGGTGTTGTAGGGGTCGCCCCTATTCCATAGAGACTGAGAGTTGCGAGGCCACCAATTTTTCCTCAGGGCAGTGCAAAGCGCCCGTCATAGTGGCACCAGTTTAAGAATGGTTGGCCTTCCGGAGGGGTAGCGGTAGATCAGGATGAAGATGGATCACTCATGCGTGTTGCGGATGTAGAGGTGAGATCAGAAGTTGCTGAGGCGGAGTTATGGGGTTGCCATGATACCTGGGAGTGGATTGAGTCCCTAACTAGAGTGTTGTATGTTGATGGATGGGATGGTTTGGCGGATATCGTGGTTGAGACGACGATTTCATTGGAGTGAGTGCACTAATTGTTTTTGGAGCGAGTGCACCTGGAGCCAAAACCAGACCATATGATCTCATTGGAGCATGAGCCCTAGACAAAATTGATGGTTTTTTTCTCTCTTGATGAGATGATGTATGTACTAGGGCAAGCACCCATCTATGAGGATGCTCCCCTATAATTTTGTTGATTTAATCTTCCTGGCTAGTGATGTTTTGTACTCATATATTTTTTATGTATATACAAGATCAGTTATGAAGGATCTCATGATGTGTTATATGCATCTATACTTTTGGTGTATTTCTGCATTTTTTTGTTTTAAGATGTATCTGATGTTGATGTTTTCTGTATCTTGATGGTTATATATATGTGATGCATTCCAGTCTAAGATTTGATTAGCGATGTAATCAACTATATGATTTTTTTTCTTGGTATATGTGTAAATGTGATTTAATCAAAATATTTAGCTAACCTTTGTGCATATAAATACCTCCCAAAAAGACATGGATCTCAGATTTGAAAAGTCTTGTTTAACTATGATACTACTAGCTGGGAATCAAGGAATACATTCAGGTGATGGATATCTAGGTGGTGGGTATCGACCAAGAGACCTATGACGATGTTGTATTTTTCTTGATTTTTGGTGGTTGACCAGATACAAAGTCCATTAAAGAGATAAGATCTCCAGTTAAGAGAGTATATGGCCCAGGGTGTAGCAGTGAGATTTTGCGACCATCAAGATGCACCGTCAGTGAATTCGTGGTGATAAGTTGGTGGAAGATCCATCTGTTGAAACATGATGAGATCATGTTTTTTAGAGTGAATATATGATAAGGATATCATCATAAAAAATAAGTCATGGTACATACATGTCTATTGTAGAATTTTATGGGTGAAATTTTTTCAGGTAGAGACCATTGATGGGATTTTTTAGGAAAATCCTGTCGAGCTCTCATAGAATGTATGCCCCCTTGATGAGGCAATGCTTTGATGATGTATGGGCCCTTCCAAAGGGTTTTGAACTTTCCAGATCCTACTGCTTCCTCGATGACATTGTAGCGGAGGACTAACTCCCACTCAGTGAATGCTCGAGGAGTGATGTGGCTATCAAATGAGGCCTTGACCCTCTTTTTTTCACCTTCATTATTTTGAAGGGATTCTTGTCAGCATTCATCGATGAGGTATAGTTTTACCAACCTTTGTTCCAAAGGTTTGGTATCATCTATTACCACAATGACCGAGTGCAAAGTAGGGATCTCACACTGGATGGGAGGTACTACTTCTATACTATATACAAGTTGCAAGGATGTAAACCTTGTGGATGGTGTGTGGTATGCCCACAGGGAAGAGAACACCATGTGGTGCCAATTAGTTTTTTGAGTGGTCGCCATACATTGTAACATGTTTTTGAGGACTTCGTTGATGAATTCTACTTGCCCATTGGATTGGGGGTAGTATTGTGATGCAAACTCGTGAGAGAAACCAAGATGTTGGTCCAATTCTTGAAAGATTTCATTTTGAAATGTTTACCATGATTTGACACCAATTCCTTCAGAACACCAAACCACATTATGACATGATTGAAGAAAACTCATGCAGTAGTTTTGGTGGTGTTATTATATGTGGGAATTTCTTTTGCCCATTTAGTAAAATAGTCCACAACGACCACAATTTATTTGTGGTTGTTTGATGATGGGGGGTTACAAGTCATGAAGTCAATGCCCCATTTTAAGAAGGGGTCGGCCACTATGACTGGATGTAACGAATTAGGTGGTGCTCATGCCTTATGAGCATATCGTTGTCATCACTCACATTGTTTGATTGCTTGTATGCAATCATGGAAGAGGGTAGGCCAAAAATAACCAGTTCAGAGGATTTTTTGGGCAGTAGCCATCCCTGATAAATGGCCACTACAATCATTTAAGGCTTTGTTAGATTGATGTTCATTGAGGCATTGCCGTAGGATGGTGTTGATGCCTCGTCGATAGAGGACATCCCTTAATAGGAGGTATCCAGGGGCCTACTCGAGTATGTGTCTTTGATTATCACGCTTAAGCTGAGGTTTAAACTTTTCAGTTCGTAAAAAGAGGAGGATATCTCCATACCAAAGGTCGTTTTTGGACACCAGAAATAGATGTTCATTGGGGAGGTAATCATTAACGGGAGAGCCCTAGTTCTCTATTGGGAGGTCCGTGATGAATTTAGCAAGAATGAATGCCTTTTTTCTCTTGGGGTGTTAAATTATAGGTCAAACTCTTTTAGTATAACCATCCACCTATCATATTTTTGGTTCATTATATGGCAAGTGAGAAGGTACCTCATGGGTTTGATGCCTTCTATCACATTTGCGGTTCGAAGGATGATATAGTGCCGAATATTTTGTATAGAATGTACAAGGGCTAAGGCCATTTTTTCTTTAGGTTCATACTTCAATGTAGGCCTAGATAAGTTCTTGCTAACGTAATAAATTACATGCTCCTTATTGTCTAGTCCATCTTGGACTAATACTACAGCAATGGCTACCTCTAATGTAGACAGGTATAGGGTATAGTCTTTGCTGTGATTAGGGGGGCTTATCAGGGAAAATTTTAAGGATGGAAATTTATTTTAAAGTTTAAAAACCTTGGCGAATCTCACTAGTACATAATATGAAATTTGTAAAATGTTTGACAATGTTTTTGTAAAAGTATTCAAATTTGTAATAATTATATACAATCTATATAAAATTTTGGTGATTTTTAAGGTAAAACAATTTTATACTATAAAATTTGGGTGAATACTTTTTTGAAAAAATGGAAATTAACGAATCTTTTTTATGGAAAAAAACATGGAAAATTAGCCCACTTGCAAATATTATCCCCTAAAAGTTTCCCTAGGGCTAATCAAAGGCACTTGAGATAATGTATCTTTCAAAGCATCAAATGATTTTTGGGCTTGATCATCCAATTGGAAGGGGATGTCTTGACGAAGGAGGCGCACGAAACCTTGCGTGTAAGTGGCGTAAGAAGTTGGCATTACCATGCAAGCTTTGTAATTGATTTAAGTTTTTGGGTGGAGGTACCTCTTTAATGGCTTGGACCTTAAGGGGGTCCACTTTAATCCCTTGTTGGGAAATGATGAAACACAAAATTCTTCCAATGTTGATGCAAAATACACACTTGAGGGGGTTCAAGCATAGGTTCTATTGACGACTTCCCTGAAACACAAGGCGAAGGTCCTCTAAATGGTTGGTATGTCTTTTGGAACGCACTGTGAGATCATCTAGATATGCAAGGATGAGATGAGCTAGGTCATGGAAGATGTAGTTCATGGCCTACTGGAAGGTGGCGCCAACATTTTTAAGACTAAAAGGCATGACTTGGTATGCAAATGTCCCCCAAGGGGTGGTGAATGTCATTTTGTACTGATCCGTGTGACGAATCGAAATTTGGTTGTACCCAGAGAACCCATCCATGAACGATAAGGCCTCATGATTGGCGCAAGCATCGATGACTTGATCGATGAATGGTGTTGGGTAATAATATTTAGGGAATGATTTGTTTAGATCCATAAAATAAGTACAAACATGAATGGTGCCCTATTTATTCATGAAGGGTATAGGGTTGGAAACCTAAGATGTGTAGCCGATCTGGTAGATAAATACATCTTTGTGAAGTTTACCAATTTCCTGTTTAATTACTATTTCCTTTTATAGATGCAATTGACAATGTTTTTGTCGTATCGGATGAGCATCCTGTCATGTGTCAATGTGATGTTCCACTATGGTGGGACTAAGGCCTGGCATATCAAAGTAGTCCCACACAAAAATATCTCTATATTCTTGGAATAGGGATGTATATGCGATTTTTTCTTCAGGGGCGCATGCTGCCCAGAGGGAGACTCTTCGGTTTTTTAGGGTTTGTTTGAAATATTCATCTTTATGGTAGGTGAAATATTAGATATGTTCCCTTCCTGGAATGCATAAGGTGTTGGGATGGGATTTTTGAACCAATCTACTTTTCCTGGTGGGAGAAAGTCTTTTGATTCAATGGCGCAAATGTTGTGGGTCTGTGAACTGCTTGGAACAAATGTTTTTTTAGGTAGAAAAAATGACCGATGGTGCATAGCATCCCAAGGATATTCAAGTTCTTTCCTGGCTTTGAAAATATCTTCGCTTCAATGAAAACTATTAGCCAGAGTTGACTTGGGGTGTGATAGGTCTTGAAACTGAGATGTGGTCTTGGTTGTGTTGGTGGATAAGAAAGAATATGATTCATCGCTTGAGGTTGTAGAACCCAAAGAGGCTGATAAAGTGCATATTGGGTGGTTTTGCACTGTTAGTGTTGGTACCACTGTTGTGGTGAATTTTACGGTCTTGACACCAAAAAATGATGAGTGGACAGTTCGGATCATGGTTCCTATGGATGAGGAAATGAATTTCATATGGCGTTGTGTGTCGTCAGTATTGGGTGGTGGTAGAATCTCAGTTATGGGTGACTGTGGCTGTCTGGGAGGAAGCTCGTGTGTTCTTGTTGGTGTACAAGGGGAAAGAATGGCTTCTTACATAGGATGTTAGTTTTGAATCCTAAGATTCCAAAATGTATGTAACATGGGGCATGTCTCATTGCTATGAGTAGCATCAGTAAATATTCTACAACCCTACCTCATAGTACGAGGTAGAGCCCCAAAGTCATTATTTATTTTTTATTATACCTGTTGTAGTGTTTTTGGAGCACAAGTGTACCTAAAGACACCCCATTAGCAGTGGATTGTTCCCTGCAAAGGATCACAATCAAAATTGGTGTTTTTAGTGGAAAAACTTAAATAAACACAACATTGTAAATAGTGGAAACAATGCATACATAAACATAAACTAAACAAAGAGGTACATAAACAAAAACAATTCTCAAATGGAGCAACAAATCAATAATATAAGGAAAACTCTCCCTTCATTGATTCATAGTGGTAGAGGTTGAATACAATAGATGAATCTTAGACACTTGAAGAGAATTCTTTGAGCTATGGAGCTAAAAAATCCTCAGCTGGGGGGTTTCTTTCCTCAATCCCTTTGAAAGTGTCTCCTCTCTCTCAGAGAAGTGGGAAGACTCTCCAATGGTGGATTCCTCTTCTCTCACTAAGATGATGGGCTTCTCAGAAGCAATATGACCAACATACTAGTGCTCTTCACTTATTTGGCTTTAACACGCAATGGTGGTTTTCTCAAACAACAATCTGGCTAGCATAACAATGTGTCATATTTTAGTTCTCATATGGCCTCTTTATATAGAAAGTTTTTGAATCCATCTTCCCTCTCTTTTACATGTATGATAAAGACACATGAATAGGACAAGATGATTCCATTGAGGGTTGCATGTCTCCAAGGTGATTCGAATTCAATTGTACTGGACTGAGCTCAAGTTAGAGAATCAACCCAAAGTGTGCAAAGTGGTCCTGAATCATTGAGTCATCATTTTCTGCAATCACGTAGCTTGTGGAGGTTATTCTGTGTAGGCGTATTTATCGAAGAAATAAATGTGCGACCTTAATTTTTTTCCTTTATAAACTTTGGACCTTAGGAGAACTTTGATTTTTTTAACTTCATAATGGATTCGGCTGGAAAATGTCCACCTATGCATTTTGCTAGACACTTTTAGTGTCTTCTCGATTGTACTAATAGGTGTTATAATATTTCGGTGTTAATAGTTACCCCCTAATGTATGAGGTTAGGATAAACCATATAGCCGAAATACATCATGTTTTCTTTTCTAATGGAGATTCTGATCAACTTTTTGTGAGAGAGCATAGCTTGTTGCAGAGATGAGTAGAGAAAAAAACCCTTGACTAAGTATCAATGGTAACCACGCTCTAGTTAAAATCTGCAATAGAAAATGTGTCTATATGAGGTAGGCATGTCCCATTCTCATTATGATGGCTAATCAGACTTGATTAAAATTTGGAAAAAGACCAATTGTGGTCTAGTCAACATTGTGGTTGTTGATGTGTTGATATATGACGATGATAATTACTGTAAACCTCAAGGGTGTTTTCTACTCCAATAGGCGTAATATAGTTCCCTTATGCATAGCCAAGGTGAATCAACTAACTTGGGTGTTGTGGTATGCATAGGTCTTCGGCTGCGGGTACCTCCCTCGTATAATAATGTAAGCACTATTGAATGAGGTGCTTAGTGATACGGGGGTCTCCGACTAAATGGATGAACTGCAACAATAACTAAGTATGGAACCACCTTGACATGAATGCCTAAGTTGGTGTCGAATGTCAAGGGGACCGATGATATCAGTGGGCGATAATAATTCCCATTATGCCACCCAAGTATATCCCCTTTGATGGGGGGAATTATCCAAGGTACTGCCTCTTTCCTGGAGTACATTTGTTGAAGTCAACAGGAAAAGGGGTTTTAACCGCCCGATATGGTGAGTCATGAAATCAATGTGAGATATGAATAGGATTTAATATCTTGGGTCAGATAGGTATGATAGAAAGGGTTGTTGATATAGGAGAATATGGATAGATATCCTAGGTTTGGAGCTTGATGTGCCAATGGTGGCAGTCAAAAAATGTTTATTGATGGTGATGGTCCTGGAGTCAATGGGATTTCCAGGATGGGTGTGAGAAGGTTTTGACAGGTGTGCAAAAATGTAAGGTGTCTTTCTGGTGAGATGTAAGCTGTAACCAAAGGTGACTAGAGACTGATGTCTAGCCCAAGTCATGAATTGTAAACACAAAGTGTGGATGAGAGTTTTTTTTTGAAAAAATATTTGTACTCTTGCCAAAAGAATCAGGGTGATTTGGATGTAAAACCATAGAGACGGGTGCCCCATGATGACAATAACCTGCATGGAGGTGTGGTGTATCATCTGAGGGTGGGGGACCCATTAGTTAGTATTCGTGTTGGGTCGATGAGGCGGGTGATGTGACACAAATGGGCTATGCAATAGGGATGAATGATAGGCCAAATGTAGGATGTGAGGGTGCATCTGTTTAGTAACTATGATGGCCCTAGAAATGGGATGTATGAAAAATGAGTGTAGCAGAATGAGGCTAAACTTCAAGATATGTACGTGAGATGGTTCTTAGGATGGAGTGATGGGGTCATGGATCCTTTTAGTGAAGAGAGGTCTACAAAGATGAAGGGAGCCATGAAAGGGGGTTATATCGACCAGCGTGAATGTTTATCATATGCAAGGGTGAGATGGTGATCAACATGGTGGAGATGATGGACCTTATGGTGCATTTTGGAGAAATGATGTTAGGATATGAAAAGCTTTGAGGAAGCCTATCATGTTGAGTGGAGAATGATACCTAATTTGTTATTTTCTTGATGGGTCATTGGTTGAAGTGGATCATACGTGATGTTCCTGCAATGGACACAACCAATACCACAAGCCAAAGAACTCTTCAATACATACATATATAGTGAATGCTATAGATTTAGAGAGTTGGAGAAGTACCCGACATGAGCTTCTAAGTGTGCGACAGGCCAAAAAATGATTTTTTTCATTTACCGGAATAGAGGGTTCCATGATGAATATGGTGTGGTATTGATCTTTGCGTCTCTTCTGGTTTTTCTAATGGATGTCCCAAGCTTCTGTAATGGACCCCAAGAGATGGGGGAAAGGGTGATAGATAGGGTGAACGGGCCTAAATATCACTCATTTGCATTGCTAATTTGTGGAGGTCAGAGAGAATCCTTGGAGCTTTCTTTGTCATTGCGGTCAGCCTAAGTATATGGGATTCAAGTAGAAAGATCTAGGTAATTTCTTGTGCCCTAGACTTTGTGAATTTGGTAGTTTCTAGGTAAGGTAGGTCATACAGGGGTCCCTTATACAACCCTTTTTGTTTTTTGACAACTTGGGGGGTGGGGGGGGGGGTTATTTTTTTATTTATGGTATCTTGGGTGGCAGGATGATCTGGTAGGAGAGAGATTGGGTGAGGCTCCGAACCTTCGTTGCGCAGGATCCTGTAGTGAGTCAACTTCTAGTTTAGTGGTGACCTCTAAAATCTCTTTAGAACCCCATGATTAGGTTACAAGACTGGTTTCGATTATTTTTAATTTCATTCTCGGACCCAGTTCGTCAGATGAATGTCATTTGACTGACTGACCCATTGATATCGGTTCATACCAATGTCTATTTTGTCACAGGTTTGATGCGTCAGGCGAATGGGATTCCCTATCCACTACTAATAGGGCATATCGATATTCAACACTAGGCTGAGCTAGAGGGGGAGGGTCACTGTGGTCTAGACCCCTATGATGAGGGTTGCATTAATATTGTAGGGTTTTGTACTTAACCAAGCGAGAAGTGCTAGTTATGATTGTTATACTGGTTGGGTCGGCGTCTCCTTGTCGGTGTTCGGGATCCCACATAGAAGTGTTACAACAAATAAAGGTGGGGAAATTTTTTGATTGGGCCCGATTACTACATCAGGGGACGTTGTCGCAACTCATAGAAGTGCGTCATGAGACCCTAAGGAGCTTTTGCTATGGGAGTGCACTCTGCATCATACTTTATGAGAGGGTGGTTATGCCTCACCCGATTCTTGTAGTACCAGCAGGGCCTACTACGAACCTGCGGATGCGTCGATGGGGAGGGGCGACACCTAGAGATGATGGCGAAGCAGTGGGGTGCTATTGGAGGGCCATGGTAGAGGATTGATTTGACTCCAATCCTCAGCTGATTATGGAGTTTCCATATCATGGGGTATACTTTCGAGGAGATACAGATATGGGGCTTCCTCAAGGTGTTGCATGGGGACCAACAGGTATATTTTGTTTTCTGCATTTGTATACATATGTGTGCTTTCATGTATTTTTTATGGTTTTTTTATTTACGATGATGTTGACACTATGCTTTGTTTACTTGTAGATGCAGGATCACGTGGGTGTCTAATGGCCTATCTGGTAGGCCATGATCTAAGGCACTTGGGGTGTTGTAAGGGTCGCCCCTATTCCACAGAGACCGAGGGTTGTGAGGCCACCAATTGTTCCTCAGGGCAGTGCAAAGCGCTCGGCATAGCGGCTCCAGTTTAAGAATGGTGGGCCTTCCGGAGGGGTAGCGGTAGATCAGGATGAAGCTGGATCACTCACGCGTGCTGAGGATGTAGAGGTGAGATTAGAAGTTTTTGAGGTGGAGTTATGGGGATGCCATGACACCTGGGAGTGGATTGAGTCCCTAACTAGAGTGTTGTATGTCGATGGATGGGATGGTTTGGTGGATATCGTGGTTGAGACGATGATTTCATTGGCGTGAGTGCACTGATTGTTTTTGGAGCGAGTGCACCTAGAGCCAAAACCAGACTAGACGATTTCATTGGAGCATGAGCCCTAGACAAACGTGATGGTTTTTTTCTTTTTTGATGAGATGATGTATGTACTAGGGCAAATATCCATCTATGACGATGCTCTCCTATAATTTTGTTGATTTAATCTTCCTGGCTAGTGATGTTTTGTACTCATATATTTTTTGATGTATATACAAGATCAGTTATGAAGGATCTCATGATGTGTTATATGCATCTATACTTTTGGTGTATTTCTGCATTTTTTTGTTTTAAGATGTATTTGATGTTGATGTTTTATGTATCTTGATGGTTATATATATGTGATGCATTCCAGTCTAGGATTTGATTAGCGATGCAGTCAACTATATGATTTTGTTTTCTTGGTATATGTGTAAATGTGATTTGATCAAAATATTTAGCTAACCTTTGTGCATGTAAATACTTCCCAAAAAGACATGGATCTCAAATTTGAGAAGTCCTGTTTAACTATGATACTACTAGCTGGGAATCAAGTAATACATTTAGGTGATGGATATCTAAGTGGTGGGCATCGGCCAAGAGACCTATGACGATGTTGTATTTTTCTTGATTGTTGGTGGTTGACCAGATAAAAAGTCCATTAAAGAGATAAGATCTTCGGTTAGGAGAGTATATGGCCCAGGGTGCAGCAGTGAGATTTTGTGACCATCAAGATGCACCGTCAGTGAATTTGTGGTGATAAGTTGGTGGAAGATCCATCTATTGAAACATGATGAGAGAATGTTTTGTAGACTGAATATATGATGAGGAGATCATCATAAAAAATAAGTCATGGTACATACATGTCTACTATAGAATTTTATGGGTGATATCTCTGTACTAGAGGTCGTTTGTGGACACCATAAATAGATGTTCGTTGGGGAGGTAATCATTAATGGGAGAGCCCCAGTTCTCTATTGGGAGGTCCGTGATAAATTTAGCAAGAATGAATGCCTTTTATCTCTTGGGGTGTTAAATTATAGGTCAAACTCTTGTAGTATAACCATCCACCTATCATATTTTTGGTTCATTATATGGCAAGTGAGAAGGTACCTCATGGGTTTGATGCCTTCTATCACATTTGTGGTTCGAAGGATGATATAGTTTCGAATATTTTGTATAGAATGTACAAGGGCTAAGGTCATTTTTTCTTTAGGTTCATACTTCAATGTAGGCCTAGATAAGTTCTTGCTAACGTAATAAATTACATGCTCCTTATTGTCTAGTCCATCTTGGACTAATACCGCAACAATGGCTATCTCTAATGTAGATAGGTATAGGGTATAGTCTTTGCTGTGATTAGGGGGGCTTTTCAGGGAAAATTTTAAGGATGGAAATTTATTTTAAAGTTTAAAAACCTTGGCGAATCTCACTAGTACATAATATGAAATTTGTAAAATGTTTGACAATGTTTCTGTAAAAGTATTCAAATTTGTAATAATTATATACAGTCTATATAAAATTTTGGTGATTTTTAAGGTAAAACAATTTTATACTATAAAATTTGGGCGAACACTTTTTTGAAAAATGTAAATTAACGAATCCTTTTTATGGAAAAAACATGGAAAATTAGCCCACTTGCAAATATTATCCCCTAAAAGTTTCCCTAGGGCTAATAAAAGGCGCTTGAGATAATGTATCTTTTAAAGCATCAAATGATTTTTGGGCTTGATCATCCCATTGGAAGGGGATGTCTTGACGGAGGCACACGAAACCTTGCGCGTAAGTGGCGTAAGAAGTTGGCATTACCCTACAAGCTTTGTAATTGATTTAAGTTTTTGGGTGGAGGTACCTCTTTAATGGCTTGGACTTTAAGGGGGTCCACTTTAATCCCTTGTTGGGAAACGATGAAACACAAAATTCTTCCAACGTTGACACAAAATACACACTTGAGGGGGTTCAATCATAGGTTCTATTGATGACATCTCTGAAACACAAGGTGAAGGTCCTCTAAATGGTTGGTGCGTCTTTTGGAACGCACTGTGAGATCATCTACATATGCAAGGATGAGATGAGCTAGGTCATGGAAGATGTAGTTCATGGCCTACTAGAAGGTGGCACCAAAATTTTTAAGACAAGAAGGCCTGACTTGGTATTCAAATGTCCCCAAAGGGGTGGTGAATGTCACTTTGTATTGATCCATGTGACAAATCTAAATTTGGTTGTTCCCAGAGAACCCATCCACGAATGATAAGGCCTCATGATTGGCGCAAGAATCGATGACTTGATCGATGAATGGTTTTGGATTTGTTTAGATCCATAAAATAAGCACAAACATGAATGGTGCCCTATTTCTTCACGAAGGGTATAGGGTTGGAAACCTAAGACGTGTAGCCGATCTGGTAGATATATACAGCTTTGTGAAGTTTATCAATTTCTTGTTTAATTATTATTTCCTTTGATGGATGCAATTGACAATGTTTTTGTCGTATGGGACGAGCATCCTATCATGTGTCAATGTGATGTTCCACTATGGTGGGACTAAGGCCTGGCATATCAGAGTAGTCCCACACAAAAATATCTCTATATTCTTGGAATAGGGATGTATATGCGATTTTTTCTTTAGGGGCGCATGCTGCCCATAGGGAGACTCTTCGGTTTTTTAGGGTTTGTTTGAAATATTCACCTTTATGGTAGGTGAAATATTAGACATGTTCCCTTCCTGGAATGCATAAGGTGTTGGGATGGGATTTTTGAACCAATCTACTTTTCCTGGTGGGAGAAAGTCTTCTGATTCAATGGCGCAAATGTCGTGGTTCTGTGAACTACTTGGAACAAATGTTTTTTTAGGTAGAAAAAATGACCGATGGTGCATAGCATCCCAAGGATATTCAAGTTCTTTCATGGCTCTGAAAATATCTTCACTTGAATGAAAAATATTAGCCAGAGTTGACTTGGGGTGTGATAGGTCTTGAAACTGAGATGTGGTCTTGGTTGTGCTAGTGGATATGCAAGAATATGATTCGTTGCTTGAGGTTGTAGAACCCAAAGAGGTTGATAAAGTGCATATTGGGTGGTTCTACATTGTTAGAGTTGGTACCACTGTTGTGGTGGATTTTGCGTTCTTGACACCAAAAAATGATGAGAGGACAGTTCGGATCATGGTTCCTATGGATGAGGAAATGACTTGTATATGGTGTTGTGTGTTGTCAGCATTGGGTGGTGGTAGAATCTCAGTTATGGGTGACTGCGGCTGTCTGGGAGGAAGCTCGTGTGTTCTTGTTGGTGTACAAGGCGAAAGAATGGCTTCTTACATAGGATGTTAGTTTTGAATCCTAAGATTCCAAAATGTATGTAACATGGGGCATGTCTCATTGCTATGATTAGCATCAGTAAATATTCTACATCCCTACCTCATAATACAAGGTGTTGATGCTTGTCTACCATATGGAAAGTCTGATTTGTGTTGATGGTAGTGAGGGGGGCTAAGATGACATGGACCCCACTTTGTTGTTGGTTGTCATTTCTCCTCAAACACAAAGAAAAAACCTAGATGCTTCTAATACAGATTTAAACAGGAACACAACAGATTATAGATATAACCATAAATACAGAGATGCAATGGAATTAATACTTCATTTCATTAATGTAAAATACTGAAGTATGCTTACAAACATAAATGGAAATAAGCCAGCTAGGGCGATGGTAGCTTATCTCTGAGAAGAGATGTGGCAGCTACATGCCTCTGAACTATGTTACAAATAGGCTAGAAGGCCTATTTATTGTTGAGAAATAATGGAAAACCCTAAACATCTAAAAACCTAACCCTAGAAGATGAAACGCCAAATTGTGGGCCGCGTTTTGGGTAAATTGGTACATCAACTTCCCGGGGTCGTAACTTTGGCACCCGATCTCCGTTTGACGCGTACAATAGCTCGTTAGAAAGATCTATATGAGAACTATAACTTTGGGAAGAGAAACATTCATCCATGGACTCATGTTTCTCCCATATTTCCCAGAAAACATTGTTCAGGGCCTCAAAATAGCTCCGGAAATTCAGGACCCGAAAAACTACTAAAAATAGTAAATTATGCTACAATTACGGAAATTGAAAAACTAAAAGAGACAGTTGTGGGAGTCCAAGTGGGATAGGTGGGTGGCCACAAACATCCACCTAGATCATTCCTTCCCCCTTAGGAATCAATGGTCCCCATTGCATTGAGTTCCTCCATCTGCTGAACTTGGTCCCTGGTGAGCTATTCTACAATCTCGGATGTGTCTAGTAATGGTGGGAAGCATGGTCGAGGGTGGTACACATTGAAAACTCAGTGCAAGCAAAGGAAAGGGGAATGTTGTGCTCCAAAGCATTGTTCCCCACAGCCTTGGTACTATTGTAAGGACCATGTCGCTTCTTGTACTTGTCATTTTTTAGAATGGAGTAGTGATATATCGGTCCGTTGGGTAGAGGTGCTCTGCGAGTCAGATCGAATGAATCATTGACATGACAATGCAATGGTATCCATATGGGTGAGGAGAAGATACTCCTATCTACTTTCATTATCGTACCCATCTGCTGCTGCTACTGTGTGGAGGAACCCTTCGCGGGGGTCATGGATGTGGCAACGATCTTCCCCTTACTTTGGGAGCAAACCAAACAAAAAATGAATTTCCTAGTCTAGGAGATGAGCTTGCTGCCTTTCTTAGCAGTGATCAAAGAGGTGGTAGTAGGTGGGGCTACCTCCGGTATCCTGTATAATGAATTACCTAAAGAAATAATGACAGTGCGAGGCCTTGACCCATACACAGCATGTCGCCTCCACAAGTATGGTTGGCCTAATAATACATCACAAACATCAAGAGGTGAAACATCACACAATACCTCATCTGTGAAGGGCTTGATGCTATAGGTAAGGCAGCACCACTGGCGAAATTGGAGGTCTTGTCCTTGGTTAAGGCACCCGATACTATACGGCTGTGGGTGTGGTGTAGTTGGTAGGCCCAAACACTTCACGACCTATGGTTAAACAAGGTTCTTTTGGCTGCCACTGTCGAAAATGAATTGCAGCAACGAACCCTTCACCCACATATGTGAGTGGAAAATACGCTCCCCCTCCTCTGGATCTTCGGGTTCATTCTTCTTGATCTTGGCAGTGGCAACAGTGGTGTTGGGGTCCGCGTCAATGATCTGCTTCCCTTTTCCATTTCTCTTGTCGAGTTTTGACTCAGGGTTGGAACATGCATCTAATTCAGAAGCCTTAAACTTGGCCACCGATGATTTTTTGGTTCGACACTCACTTGTGTTGTGAGTGGGGCTCTTATGGAACTCACACCACTTTCCTGTGTCCTTCTTCGACTTCATGGTGTTGTTCTTTTCATGTGGCTTCAACGGGTTGTCTTGGGTTGCCCCATCTTGGCTTTGTCCTTGGTTCTACAGTTTGGGGAAGCCTTTCCCTTGCTTCGGATTCGCAGATCCAAAGTCTCGCTTCTTCTGTTTCAACTTTTGTTCGATCTTGACAGCGTATTGGTATGCCGTGCAGAGCGAAGAGATGTTCAGGAACTCCATCTATTCCTAGATGTACCTGTGTAGGCAGTCGCTGTATTTGAGTACTAAATGCAACTTAGAATCCTTGATACCCAACTGTGAGCAAAGGGTATGAAAAATGTTTGTGAACTCCTACACATCTTGGTCCCTTCCCTGCCGCATCATGGTCCACTTTATGTATTTGTCCTCATCGCTTTTGACAGGGTATTATTGCTCCTTGATGGCATCTCGAAATGAATTCCAAGTGGGTGCGGATGAAAATAGTGAGCCTGTACTTTCATCCTTCTCCTCACAGTAGGTTTCCCATCAGTTCTTGACGTGCGGGGCTTCTTTGAGAAGAGCGAAAATAATCTTTTCCCGACTGGAAAAATCATGAACATAAAAATACCCTTCTAGCATATTTAACCATTTATCTACGGCATCTGCATCTATTTGACCCTCGAAGATGGGGATTTCAAAATTAACTTGTAACTTAAAGGCTGTGGCGTTTCCAGAGTAGTTATTGGAAGCCAATGCGTCGCCTCTGGGTAGCCACTGAAGGATCTAGGCAAAACCATCCACCATTGCGTTCCTTCGTCGCTCGAGGGCTTCTTCGAGCAATATTTTGATAGGATCTCCTGCCCCCTCGTCTTTCTTTGCATCTTCCATGGGAGGCTGTCGGGATTTGCGAGGCTGGTCTTGCAAAGGTTCGACCAGTTCAAGCCCTAACTCCTTATATCCCGATCTCATTGGGGACATGCAAAGAAAAACATAGAAAAAGAAGACCGCTCTAATATCACTAATCTAGATTTAAACAAGAATGCAACACATTATAGATATAACCATAAATACAGAGATGCAGTGGAATTAATACTTCATGTCATTAGTGTAAAACACTGAAATATGCTTACAAATAGAAATGGAAATAAGCCAGCTAGGGCAATGGTAGCTTATCTCTGAGAAGAGATGTGGCGGCTACATGCCTCTGAACTCTGTTACAATGAGGCTCAAAGGCCTATTTATTGTTGAGAAACAATGGAAAACCCTAAACATCCAGAAACCTAACCCTAGAAGATGAAACGCCAAACAATGGGCCCCGTTTTGGCTAAATTGGTACATCAACTTCCCAGGGTCGTAACTTTGGCACCCGATCTCCGTTTGATGCATACAATAGCTTGTTAGAAAGATCTATTTAAGAACTATAACTTTTGGAAGAGAAACATGCTACTCCCATATTTCGCAAAAAAACGTCATTTAGGGCCTCAAAACGGCTCCAGAAGTTCAAGACCCGAAAAACTGCTAAAAATAGTAAATTGTGCTACAATTACAGAAATTGAAAAACTGAAAGAGACAGTTGTGGGGGTCCAAGTGGGATAGGTGGGTGGACACCAACATCCACCTGGATCAGCTTCATTCCCAATAGGTGGCGAATGATTTGATGGTTTGGTCCGTACTCTGGCCAAATTAGAGTTCTCCACGATAAATCGCCACATGAATCCTAATAATGGATGGAATCGAGAAAGATGGGAACAATTTGACATGTTATGGTTTCCGGCACAAATTTTGCGAGTGTGCCTATACCTTTATCTCATTGGGTGGGTGACGTGGGGAACTGGATATAATTGGTTGAATTTTCATAACTCAGGGCATTAGTTGATTAAATGTTTTGATATGGCGCAGAGAGAACAATTAGGTGATAGTGTGGTATGTGTTTGTTGAGATCACCTCCGATCGTGGGTGGAGGTTGATAGACCTGTTGAAGGAGAGGAGCAAGAAGGTTCTTCTCTTACGACGTAAAATGTTTTTTTGGAACCATCCTCTATGGAGAATAATGGGGAATTGGATTGGGTGAGCACAACTAACACATCTCGGTATTGAAGAAATTCGGGGTAATGATGGTTATAATGCATGTACTATACACAGATGGCAGATGCGTGATTGGTGTGTAATTCTTTAATGTGTGTGTGTGTTATTCTTCTCAATAGCAGTTGGAGGGTTTACAGTCTCTTTTGGGTCATGTAGTAGAGATTTGAGCTCTTTTAATTCGGGGCACTTATTTGTGGGGTGCCCTATGGTTCACATGAGGTGTAGGGTTGAGGAACCCTAGAGGAAGGAACACTTGGGGCTTCCATCATTTTACCTATTTTATTATCCTTTGGTTTTTCTTCAGCTTGTGTTGGTACCAACTATTGGGTTGTGTTATATTCTTTCCACGACTAACCTACGTAGTGAACTGGGGGGTTAGAGGGGGGCGTGGAGCCCCCCCTTTGTTTGTCAGTTGCGTAGCAGGGGGGTTCACAGGGGGGGACGGGGGGGCAGCCCCTCTTGTCGGGGGGTTTGAGGGGGGTGGGTAGCCCCCCTTTACGGGGTCTGGGGCAGTTCCCCGGGAAAAATTTTTTTGGACCCTATATTAGGTTGGGCGAACCTACCTATGGTTTTCGGTCCATGGTTTTGGACACGATGGTTTTTGGTCCATGGTATTGGATGCTTCAGCATGTATATATATATGTATTGTAACATTGAAAGGAATATAATGAAAAATCAAGTTAGTAGCCCCAGTTTTGGGATCCAGGGGAAAATGTCTATGTCTATGTGTTTTATGTGTTATGCTCTCGCATTGTTTATTTTTTGTGTTTTAGAATTCGTATGCAGGTAATTTCTGTACGGGGTTAAAACCTACATTTGGTATCGGAGCAGTTTTCGCTTCAAGGGGACACCTTTGTTGCTCAGGGGTTTCACTCGGGCCTGTGGTAAACCCTGTTCAGTGGGAGATCTATGAGATCGATTCTGGTGGTGAAACAAGACAACAAGCAGTGGAAATATAGAGATCGAGAAATTTAATGGTCAAAGTTTTGAGTTGTGGAAACTCAAGATGGAGGATCTGT
>APFE030580185.1:10624-32595 GCA_000404065.3 Pinus taeda
TAGGTTCCGACTGGGTTGTCTATAAGAAGATCCTTGAAATGATAAAGTGCTTCACTCTTCTTAGATGACAAAACTATCTTAATCTATTATAGATTTCGCACTTTAGGAGGCAATCTGTTGCATGAAAATTGTCACCCTGACATTCTTTAATTAGTGTGAGTCTATCACCACTCATACCTTCCTCCTTTGCAAGTCTTAAACCTCAGTTCTTCATATCAAGCCTTGAAAACAAGATAAAGACCTCAAAAATCTCTAAAACTCAGGTTCCACACTTTCTCTTAGCATTACCTATGGTCCCACATCTATTGGTCATGTCCCCTGCACACCTGACTGCTCTGTCTCTGTGTTATGGGTGCGAACCTCTGTAAAAGTCAAAAAGTCGCAAGTACATTCTTAAAAACTCACTTTGAGTCATTTCTGGAAGCTTCTAGAGGGAATCTTGAGGTGGCAAGTTCTCTCCTTAAAGGTTCATGCATCCCATACCTTAAGGAGCTAACCCCTTGATGTGAGGAGCTCATCCCTTTGAAGAATGACTTTATCCCTTCAATGGTGGACCTGTAACCTCCTTCATTTGCACTATAAAATGAACCATTGGGCTGGTTACTGAGGAGGTTGAAAGCTGAATATTTTTTAGGGTAAATGCTGCTGGAACTTAGTCTTCCTAATTGAGCCTTTGAGAGGAGAGATTACATACCTTTTGATCCCATTTGGAAGAGAGTGAGACTTGTCAAAGTAGAGGAGATTTCTGTTTCGACCTTAGGAAGAGCTTGGACAACATCAAGGCACCAAAGGTTGTAAAGTTCTTCTATTTCAAAGTTAATACAATCAAGTTTATTTTTCTCAATAAGCTGTGTTTTATGGTTTATTTCACGGATTCCTTGATCACCATGATGAACATGATTTATTATATTAGCTATGCAGGTGTTATTTGATGTGTGCTTGTTTGTGATTGCAGGTTCTTAAAAGGAAACTCTTTTAGAGCTGTTGGAGCATGGCTGCCACAAACTAGTGTTGGACTTAAGGTAGGGTCTAAAACACCTCTTTAGTTTTTATTAATGAATTGCAATATGTTTAGAGAAATGTAGCTTTGCTTGTCCTGCTTGTTGCTAGATATATGTTGATACTAGGGAGATCGGCCTTGTTCGCAAGATAGATTTATCCAACCAACACCCTCGTACGGGTCTGGAGAATAATCTATCACCTCCCTGATATCCATACAATCCATAGTCGGAAACCGCCACCGAGACCGCCAGAGAGGCAGTTGACCACGGGTGCTAGAGAAGGATGTCGACAGGTTAGGAGGGTTTGCAACAGATACAATGAAATTCGTTGTTTACTGCATTAAAATTGTTTTAACTAATCACTTTGCAAGTGCAGTGATACACGTGCGCCACCTGCCCACTTGCAACCACGTCAAAGCCCAAAACATCCTCACATCCTTTCCTTCCATTGACCATAGTAAAATATCTCAATGCTTAAACACGATAAGTACATTTTCCTTAAGTGGGTAGTTACACTTAGAACAACAGAAGTAAAGATGTTTAATATTTCCCTACAATAGATAGATAAGATAAAGGAACCTACTTGTGATCCTTTGCTTCCTATGATATCCTTTGAATTTCTCCCGTTGCTCTTTCTCAAACTGAATTCGCTCAATTGGTACCTGCCAACATAAACATAAGATGACAACAATCAAAGCATATGATCTATCTACTATAAACAAATGGAATCGACAACATTTGAACATACATTCATCATAGATATAGACAAGAACATGGGAAAAGGAACAAACAACTTTATTGATTGATAGAAGGAGAAGTTACACCCAATGTAGTTTGATCCTGTGTCACACATCCAACTTAGTACAAACCCTCATCACACCAATAACACATCAATCCAGCAGCATAACATTACTTGAAAATGATTTCAAGTCTCAAACCAACAGTGTTTCACTACAATCTTCAAATTCCAGTCCCCTGATCACTATGATGAGTGGTCAATTTATAGTGAAATGCAAGTGTTTTTGTCATAAATTTGGCATTGAATGGTTTTCCAAAATTGGAGTTAGTTTCCATGGAGGAAGGTATGAGAGGATAGAGGGCTAATGGATCCATAACCTATCCAAAGTCAAGCTCATAGGATGAGATAAGAGCTGGGCATCCTTCTAGAATGCTCTAGAATCAAGGAATATTCCCAGAATCCTATGCCAATTTCACTCATTCTCACCCAACATAGGTATAAGTGGACCTAAGTGCACTACAATGTAGATCTAAATGGGCCTATCTGCTATGTAGCGCAGTTGCCCTTGACCAAGGCTGCACTGGTGTCCCAAGGAGGCATTTCAATAGGGTTTCAATCTAGGAAACTTTCATGGATGAAAGCATTCAATTTGATGATTTGTCTAGGGCATGTAGCAACTGAGTTAGGGTTTGATGAGCCCTAATTGTACTGATCTGATCGTCAAGAGTGGTGTGCCCAAATAGACCTATAACAAGATTAAAGGGGCTAGCCTTCAATCTACAATTTGAAGTGAAAATGTTACCTTGGGAACTTCTCTCCTACAACCAAGATAAAAAAATTTAAGTGTTAACATCTTCACGACCATACTGGGGATTTCGAAAGTCACATCTTTCCTAGAACTATTTTAATGGTTAGGCCTAGTTTCTAAGGGAAAACAAAAGGTTAGATGACAGAAGTAGCTAACATTTTTTCTCTGATGATGCCACAATGTATAGTTTGAGGCTATTTCATTGGAAATTCTGGTGTATAGAAGGATTTATATAAGGACCCATCTAGATCCAAATCCACCAAAGGTTTTGACAAGCCCTAAAAAAAAATCATGAAAAGGAAATCTGCAAAAGAAACATGTAACTTTCTATTAGATAAAATATTTTTCTCTTCCCAAAGAGATAAAATCTGTTGAAGACATTTAGTTAGATTTAAAATTTGAGCACAATCTTTTTATATCAAAATTAGAATCTAATTTATCACACACAATCTTTGATGAAACAAAGGTAAAACCTTTTACTTTCAGTATTGTTGAAAGAATAAGTGATTTAGAAGAAGATAAAGGAATTTGATTGTAGTTTTACAGACTAGAACATTTGGTTCATCAACTTCAAACCACTGTCTCTAAATATCCCACCTTCAAGTATCTTGTTCCATCATTTTCTACTCCATTTGTTTCACTTCCATTATTCATCCCACACAATTTTGTTTCAACTACTCTTGTTGGATCTACTATATCACATCATCAACTATTATAACAATAGTTTCACTTCCTCTACATTTTCATTCTAGATCCCTATTATTGTAGAACATCTGGTTCATCAACTTGAAACCACTGTTTCTAAATCTCCCACCTTCAAGTATCTTGTTCCATCATTTTCTACTCCAGCTGTTTCACTTCCATTATTCATCTGACATAGTTTTGTTTCAACTACTCTTGTTGGATCTACTATATCACATCATCAACTATTATAACAATAGTTTCACTTCCTCTGCATTTGCATTCCATATCCCTATTATTGGTTCAACCCCACCTCATACAACCATGGTTGCTAGATATGCCCCTCTCAATATTCCAACCCCCCTACATGCTCTGCCTTTGAATTATGATTAGTTTTATGGTAAAGGACCCCTCACATCTTAGCAACATGTAGACAAGCTAAATGATCTCATTGATCTAGAGGTAGATCACAAGGATGTTAAGCCTAGACTTTTTGCACAAAGTCTATCAGGGGAGGTTAAGAAATGGTTCAGAGCTTTACGAGCAGCAAGTATCACTAATTTTCAACAGTTTGAACAACTCTTCTTGGCTAAGTGGGAAGTAAAGAATTAATCCTCTACAAATACTGGAAGAGTATGAGAATCTAAAGAGAAATCCATGGGAATCAGTTCAAGAGTTTACAATTTATGTTTAGAAAAATCTATAATTCTATCCCTGCTAATATCAAGCCACCTCTTGGTTTAGCCTTGTTGCACTACCCTGATGGCTTTGATGCTAATTTAGCCTATCATCTTAGAGAAATAAATCTTGATACATTAGAATCAATGCTATTGGAGTGGAGGCAAACATATTGGCCAAGAAAGCTAAGATGAGGGCTTAAAGAAGAGTAGGATTTGTGGAAGAACAAGTTGCTTTTGCATTACACAAAATTTGATGTGATGTGAAAAACCATGGAGAAATTAGTTAATAAGTTGACTCCTCCTAGAAGTGAGTCCCAACCTCAAGTAAGGAATCCTAGTTTTAGAAGACCACCTGCACCTCAACCTTGCCAGAAGAATCCAGGTGAGCAGCAAATTGTCAGAGCTCCATTTGCTAAAATCTTTGTTGATGAGGGAGATAATGAAGAAGTTGAACAACAACATGTGAACGTTTTTGATGATGAAGAGACACAAGTTTTTTAATAAAGGAAGATTGTGACAGGTATGCTGAAATTTCAGGAGAAAAAGATGGTGATAAGCTAATGTTTGATTCATAAATATATCAGCAATTGTTTCAGAGGTAGTATAATCTACGTGGAAGAAATGTGATTGTTGCTAAACCTCCTTCAAGAAAAGTCATTGTGGAGAAGAAACAAACTGAGCCTAAGAAAAAAAAAGAGCTTAAGAAGACATGGAAGTAAGTAAGGATGATTCTAAGAAGGGTGAGGAAATCGTAAAGGAAGGAAACGTCAAAGATGCAGAAAAGGTCTAGTCTTCTTTCGATATGGAAAATGAAACAAAGAAAATTAAAATATCCATCCCTTTTGTTAAATTGTTGAAGAACCTGCAGTACAAAGAACAAATTGTCAAAATGATAAAAAACTCACCAACTAATCAAACTTGAACATCTATAGTCAAGACTATCTTAATATCCAAGATGATGCACATGAGATCTTATTTTGTCCACATGCTACTGAAGTAAATGAAGATGTGCCACCCTTTTATGTAATATCTAATATCCATGACAAGGTTCTACATAATGCAATACTTGATTACAGGGCTTCACATAATTTGATGCCCGAAATTGTTATGGATAATCTAGGACTGGACATCACTAGACCATACAAGGTTTTGTTTTCATTTGATTCTAGAAAAGTACAATGTCTTGGGTTAATCAAAGACTTGGTTGTGAATTTAAACCAAATTCCAACGAAGAACATAGTAATGGATGTTGTATTTGCAGACATACCACTGAGATTTGGTATGCTACTTTCTCGTGCTTAGCCAACTAAAGTAGGTGGTACTTTGCAGATGGACATGTCATATGCCTCCATCCTTATTTTTGTAGAAACAAGGAGACTATACAAGAAGATTCAAATGAGATATGTGGTAAGAAGTAAGGAAGAAACAAAATATAATCTAATTTATGTTGTAGACATTGATTTGGTACCAACAATTTTTTTTAATGATTTGAATTTGGAAGAAGAAAATCAACAACAAGTGGAAGAACACATTCAAACATTAAGTGAACAGGTTGACACAAATATGGCATGGAGTTTGAGATGTGACAACTCTGGTTGCAAAGAAGGAGCAAGAGTTGGTATATGGATCATGCCACCAAAGGGAGACAACCAAATATATTCTTTTAAACTAGACTCTGAGTTTTCTAACAATGTCACTGAGTATGAGGCTTTAGTCATTGGTTTGGATATAGTCATAAAACAAAGAGCTAGAAGAATTCACATTTTTGGTGATTTATACCTCATTATAAATCAGATTAAATGGTTATATCAAACAAAGCATCCAGGGATGAGATATTACAGAAATGAGGTTAGGGATTTATTTGACAATCTCTTTATTGAGACCAAAATTTCAGTGGTTTCTAGACAGGAAAATTGCATTGCTAATTCACTGGCTAGCACAACAAGTATGTTCAAAGTTCATATTTACCCCATTCAACAATATCAGGTAGAGGTGAAATACAAACCTTCAATTCCAAACAACATAAAGAATTGGCAGGTCTTCGAAGATGATCAACAAATAAAGAGATTTTTGGAAGTAGCTGGTGAGTTTTCTAATAGTCTTATTGATGAAGAAAGAAATTTAGAAAATCGGGTTGAAACAAATGATTTTGTAAATGTTACAGAGATCATAAATCCAACTAAGTAATAATTTTTTGGCGAGTGGATTAGTGCATTTGGAGAAGTTGTTTGATAGCAATAATGTAGCTGCCAAACCAAAAATGAAGCCTAATAGTAAAGAATTGCAAGACTGCAATTTGGGTACAGAAAAGGAGCCAAAGATGATTGAAATTTTGAATTCTTTAAATGAGGAACAAAAGGAAAAATATGTTGTTTTGTTGAAGGATTTTTCTGATGTCTTTGCATGGAAGTATGAAGATTTAAGGGTTTATGATAGAGGCATAATTGAACATACCATACCCTTGAAAGAGAATGAAAGAGGTAAGAAAAGTTGCTAGATGCAAAGATTACAATTTCTCTAAGATTTTCAAAGTGGGTGGCTAATTTAGTATCGACAAGGAAGACTAATGGGGATATTCGATTGTGTGTAGTTTTCAGAAACTTAAACAAAGTGTCATTGAAGGAAAATTAACCTCTGCCAAAGAAGGAGCACATTTTGAAAAGTGTTATTGGATATGATAGGATTTCAATGCTTGATGGTTTCTTAGGGTACAATGAGATATTTGGTGAATCCCGAAGGCCAAGAAAAAACAAATTTTACTACACCTTGGGGAACATTCATGTATTCCAAAATACCTTTTGGATTGATGAAGAGCTACATTTTAGAGGGCCATGGGCATATATTTTGTAGGACAAAAGGACAAATTTGTGGTGATGTATTTAGATGGCATTACAGTATATTCAACATCCGATTCAAAGCATTTAAAACATCTCAGACAAGTTTTCGTGAAATGCAGAAAATTTGGTATTTCATTGAACCCTAAAAAATCATATTTTGTTATGAAGGAGGGTAAGTTGTTGGGACACATTATATCTAAGGATGGGATTCAAATTGATCTAGAAATAATTGAAGCAATATAAAAACTTGAGTTACCCAAAATCAAGAAGGAAATCCAGTCATTCATGGGTAGGGTAAAATTTTTGCGGAGGTTATTTCCAGACGTTGTTGAAATCTTGATAGAAACTAACAACATGTTGAAGAAGGATAGTGAAGTCAAGTAGACCCCTACAACCAAGTGGTATTTTGAATAAATCAAGTCAACAATAACTAAATCTCCTATTCTTATCAGCCCAAACTTTTTAAAGGATTTCTTGGTGTTTTCATTTGCTTCAGAACATACTATCTCAGGTGTTTTCTTGCAAAAAAATCAAGAAACCATGAACAACCTATATCATTTTTTAGTGGAAATTTAAGAGATGTTAAGCTAAAATACAGTATTATGGAAATGCAGGCCTTTGACTTGGCGAAAACACTAAAATATTTCAGATTTTATGTTCTTCATTCTCATGTAACTACATTTGTTCCTAATGTTTTTGTAAAGGACAGCTTGAATCGTCTTGACAACAATGGTCGAAGAGGTAAGTGGATTGCAAAACTATTAGAGTATGACCTTGAGATTAGACCAAAAAAATTAATCAAAGGTCAAGGTCTAGATAGAATGATGGCTGAAACAAATTGTGACACTTTGGGCATAATTTTTTTCTCAAATTGTTCCAATGATTCAAAAGAAAGACTGATTTTTCAAGTAGCTGACGAACTCAAAAGTTCTCCATGGTATAGTGACATAAGTTATGTTTTACAAAATTTGGAAGCCCCACCAGGGATGGATAAAAGAAAAGTGTAGTCTTTAAAGCTAAAAAGTGCCAAGTTTTGTTGTATTAATGGTTACTTGTTTTGGAAAGATCTAACAAGGATCCTTTTGAAATTCCTTGTTGAAGCTTAAACAAAATAGGTGGTTAAAGAATATCATAAAGAAGTTTGTGGAGGGCATCACTACTGGAGATCCATTGCCAATAATATCCTCAGCGTAGGCTATTATTGGCCAACCCTTTTTGTAGATGCACATAGAGAAGTTGCAACTTGTTTTAAGTGTGAAAATTTTTAAGGAAAATCCAAGTTACTATCCTTACCTTTGAAACCAATCTTAGTTGAAACCCAATTTCAACAGTGGGGATTGGAATTTATTGGAGAAATTCACCCATATTCTTCAAGACAACATAGATGGATATTAATCACCACATACTATTTTACCAAATGGATTGAAGCTATTCCTACAAGGCAGGCTATAGATAGTGTAGTAATTCAGTTCTTAGAGAGTACATTTTCAAGGTTTGGCTGCCGTCAAAAAATTATAATAGATAATGATTAGTCTTTCAAATCTCAGAAAATGGTCAAATTCTATGAGAATTATCATGTTACTTTGAGTCATTCTACATCTTGTTTCCCTCAGGGTAATGGACTTGCTAAATCATCCAACAAAAGTTCAGTTAGAATTATCAAAAAATTATTAGAAGAGAACAAGAAGGCTTGGCACACCAAATTGAAGTTTGCATTGTGAGCAGATATGATCAGCATCAAAAAGTCCATTGGTACATCACCATTTCAATTATTCTATGGCATGGAGGCAATTTTTCCAGTATCATTAAGTCCACCAGTGATGATATTATTGCAGGAACCTAAGGCAGAACCGCATGGTTTTCAAAGAAGGAATAATCAACTTATTGAAGTAAAGGAATTAAGAGAGAAAGCATATAAACAATATCAGATGTCTTAGGATAAAATAAAACATATTCATGATAAGAAGGTCAAAGAGGGTGATTTTAAGGTCCAAGATTTAGTCCTAAAATGGGATGCCAAATTTAAGGAAAGAAGGAAACATGGAAAATTTGATCATTTATGGAAAGGGCCTTATAGAATTTATGCTTTCAGAGGTAAGAATGTTTTTCTTTTGGAGGACTTAAATGGAGTGTTGTTGAGTGGAGGTCTAGTCAGTGGACACTTCCTTAAACATTTACTAGTTTGAGAATGTCAATTATCACAATTACATATTCATGTTCAGAGCAGTTTGTAGGATTTGACAACCATTTTGAGGGATTTGAAGCTCGAGGTGAAGGACATAGGATCCTGATGAGGGGTTGTCACACTTTATTGAAATTTCAGTTGCATAGTTTAGTTAAGTAGTTTCTAAATTTTACTTTCAAAAAAAAGCAAAGTTACATTTGCAGATTTCAAAAGTTTACACAATGGATCAGGCACAAGGTCTACGTGTTCTTACTGCCTCCTGGGAGACATTATCCCATTGGAGCCAATTGTTAGCATCATGTTTACATCTTCATTTCAAGTCAATGATGCAAACCTATCTTTTTGCAAGTCATAAATCATGCAGAGGGGGGTGTTGTATTCATTACAAGATTTGATAAGTCTAAGGAAATTTGTCATTAAAACTCTTTTACCTAACCCCAAGTCTATGCAAAATTCCTCTTAATGAGGTGTGAAAAACTCTTTTACCTTACCCTAAGTTGTATGAGGTGCGCATTAATGTTATAAGCCTAATTTTATTATTAGGACTGGGTAGAGTACATATGATTCAACATAAACATAATCTAGTGGATATAATTCAACAAGCGAGAGTAAATAAACGGGGATAGGTTCACAAGCACGAGGTTCACGGTATGGTGAAGGAATCTCCAACCAACGATAGATATTATAGGATTCTTAGCACATGGTGTAGGATATTTGCTGACGCATTTTGTCGAGCTGAGAATGAGCCTAGAAGAAAGGGCCAAATGGTAGAAAAATTTACTAGCCTACAAACCCATCCACAATGACAAGGCTAAGCAGGGACAGGGGGACACCTCTAGCTAGTGGAGCAGGGTTGGGCCCTAACTACCATGGGTAGGAGTTGAATAGTAGAAAAGGAAGGAGTCAGGAGAAGAGTGGAGGGCACAAAGAGCCAAACATAAAGGTGGGTAGTGAGAGAGATAAAAGGTAGTAGCGAAGAAAGGGAAGGGACTCATAGTAGGGGGGAAATGTGTTACACCAGAAGGAATGTGATGGAGCGTATAGTTACAACAAAAGGTTACACACACTCATTTCACCCTTCTATGTTGAATAATGCAACAAGAAATTCTCAATTTTATTTTGCCTTGATTAAATTGAGAAAATTCAAATTTCCACATCAGCAGACAACTTGGATGCAGTTAACTTGTGTGACATGGATTGTGTCACCTAGTTTACTCAGTAAATTTGAGTTGGCGGAGTTAGAGTTTAGTTCGACATATGTGATTTCTAAGCTGTAGAAATCAAGGTCAATTATCTCTAATTATTTTCTGTTAAATTAGTTCCAACTTTTGGAGGAACTAGTCGAAGGATAGTTAAGTAGTGGGACTTTAGTCAAACATAGTGATAATCTAGTTAACTAATCAATCAACCCAAAATAGCTAGTGCATGAAGAGAATTCAAGTTCCAAAGGCTTAGTGGAGATTCCAAGGTAGTGTAACATCCGTTGTAGACTAGTCTTGAGTGTACAAGTGTTGCATGAAACTAGATGATTAGCTTAAGGTATTGTGCAATCCATTTTGGAGAAATTCATAAATAATAGGGGCCTAATTTCTCAAGGAACAACGCAAGGAAATAGGAGCTCAAGCGGAGGCAAAAATTGAATAATTCTAGGTCAAAGCCTTTTAGTGTGCAAAGAGATAAGTTATGCACTTGAAGGTTGTGCTCAATTGAGCAAAGCTATTGTAATACATCTCTATTCAATATATTAATGCAAGCAAGCATTGGGGCTTTCAATAGTTTGCTTTCCCTAGGAAAAATACTTGTTGCATGTGTGTTATTTCCTATTGTATGTCCGAAATTTTTGTTATAGATTGTGAATTACTTTCTGTAGAGCAGCAGAGTAGGTTTGTGTCTTATGATTTTGATTAAAATTTCATGAGCAACTGTAAATCTACATCGTAATTTCTACGTGGTATCAGAGTATAATTCACATTAGAGCAGGAATTCAAAATTGTTTCTCAGGAGGTTCGATTTTGGAGCTTAGTGTAGTAGGATTTCTTCAGAGCTGAGAATATGGTCTTTAATGGACTAAAGCTAGAGTATGCTTTGTAAGGTGCCTCTATTTTTGTTGCATGGAAGGATCACATGGAGCCTTATAATGGATGACAATGGATTGTTAGAATAAATCAAGACAAATGTTGCAAAACCACCAGAATTTGATGCACAGAACCTTGCTTAGTGGAAGAAAGATGTAGCCAAAGCAAGGAGAATAATCTTGGAGGGAGTACGAGATCACATTGCCTCAAATCTCCATGGAAAAGGAAGTTCATTTGCAATGTGGAAAGCACTGATAAAATTAATCGAGAATAATAGTGACCATAGGAAGCTGGTGCTCAAGGATAAACTTTGAAGTACCAAGATGCAGAAGAATGACACAATTTCGTAGTATATGAGCAATTTCACACAATGTTGTGATGAACTTGACAGGGTCGGTGTTAATATCCTTAAAGAAGACTTGGTAAGCCTAACCCTTATGGGCCTTCGCAAGAGCTAGGATAACTATCAAGATTCAATGAATGGGAGCGAGAAACTACTAAATTAGGAGCACTTAGAGTCTGATTTGGTACAGGAGAAAATAAGGCAGAATACCAAAAATGAGACTTATCCAAGGGAAAAGATGAAGAAAGCCTTGAATTGGCTGGAACTGAAAAGATGGGAAAAGGGAAGAAATCTCAATCCAAACTGGAATCCAATTAAGGGGGCAAGAAGAAAGATTTATCCAAAATCAAATGCTTCCATTGTCATGAATTCTGACACTTTGCCACAAAGTGTCCACACAATAAGGAAAGCAAGAAGACCTCGGAAGGAGTAGCAAGTCAAGCCTTGGCTTCACAATTCGAGCTTGACTTTACCCTCACTACATGCATGGCCAACACAGTGATGGAGAGTGTGTGGTACAGGTGCATAGTTCCATATGACAAGGTGTATATATTTTTTCAGTGGCCTAAGGGAAAAAGACTTGCAGATGCACATCGAGATGGGGGACAATCAAAGGTATAACGTGACCAGGATTGGTACAGTCACCTTTCATAGGGATTCAAACTTTCCCCTTAGGCTCAAGGATGTCATGTTCGTTTCGAGCCTAAAGAAAAATCTCGTCTATGTTGCAATTTCGGAAGGTCGTGGTTATGATGTGATCTTAAGCAAAGGAAAATCATTCCTGAGACACATAGCCATGGGATAGGTGAAGAAGATTGAGGTTCGTGTGAAGAACCTGTATAAACTATATGTGGAGGATTGTTCTACATTAAGCACTAAGGTGGAGAAGGTGTAGATCCAAGATGTCGATGAACTTTGGCATATAAGACTTAGACATTTGCATCATGGTGTCCTAAAGATTTTGCAGCAGATAACCACATATCTCCCTAAAGGAGCACTTGAGATACATGATGTATGCAAAGGATGTACTTTGGAGAAGTACACAAAATCCACATTCCATGATCGAGACAACAAAGCACATGTAGTCCTAGAAAGGATCCACTATGATGTTTGTGGAGCTTTCTCGATAGCCTCCATTGCTAGGCACAAATATTTTGTCATTTTTATTGATGACTTCTCACAGAAGTGTTGGATCTTCTTCACGCGGAAGAAATATGAGACATTCTCCAAGTTCGTATAATTCAAGGCACTAGTTGAGAAAGAAACTGATAAGAAGGTGAAGGCTTTCAGGAGCGATAATGGAAGTGAGTACGTATCGAATGGATTTAAAAAAAATTGTGTAAAAGAAGGCATTTGACGAGAGTTGACAACACCCCATAACCCACAACAGAATGGGGTGGCTACGAGAAAGAACCGTAGCATTGTAGGAGTAACAAGGGTGATTTTGCATGACCAAGGCCTACCCATGCACTTGTGGGAAGAGTCATGAAACACGCCAATCTATTTACAGAACCAAATTCCTCATCAGATTATGTGCATGATTACACGATAGGAGGCTTTCTCGGGGAGAATGTTGGATGTGTCGCACTTCAAGATTTTTGGAGCCTTTGTTTATTGCCATGTCTCCAAATAATAAAGGAAGAAGCTTGAGCCAACAACATAATTGGGGGTATTTGTGGGTTACACAGAAACTCCCAAAATATACCATGTGTACTTTCCATCCCACAAAATGATAGTTGTGTGAAGGGATGTAAAATTTGATGAGGAGAAAGCGATGCAATGCTCTCTTGAGAGGGAGCTTCAAAACCCACCAGAAGAGGAGCTTTTAGCTCCAAAGGAGGAACCTCAAGAAGGAGCAACCAAATTTGAGGAGAAAAGAGTGGAGACAACCACTCAACCAAAACCATCCAGAGAAGGCAGAAAAACAACTGGGGAAGCTGAGAGACTTGTGTAGGATGCAAGGGAGAATGTGGGTGCTCCTTCAAATTTGTGCAGGCAAAGAAGGTCACCAGATTGGTACACAGGATAGATGGATCTAATGACTGCGCTTATGGAGACTGAACCATCCTCTTTCGAGGAAGCAGTAGAGCAACCTATATGGGTTGACATAATTGTGGAGGAATACAAATCCATTGTAAAGAACCATTTTTGGGAAGTGGTCCCAAGACTAGCAGATAAATCAGTTTGAGTCCGTGATGGATCTTTAAGGTAAAGCAGGCAGCATATGGAAGCATATAAAAGTATAAGACGAGATTTGTGGCCAATGGGTACTCTCAAGTTAATGGAATTGACTGTGAGGATACCTTTTCTCTTGTAGCAAGGTGCTCATCCATTAGATCATCTCTTGCTCTTGTTGCACTGATGGGATGGAAGATCCACCAGATGGATGTAAAAATATATTTTCTCAATGGGGTTATTGAGGAGGAGGTGCACATCGAGAAACTAGAAGGATTTGAGACTTTTGATCAGGAGTATCATGTGTTTAGAATCAAGTGAGCATTGTACGGTCTCAAGCAAGCACCCTGAGCTTGGTACACAAAGAAGGATAGCTATCTCACTGGTTTGGGCTTCACCAAAAGTGAAGTGGATGCAAACCTATATCATACTTTGGATTAAGGTAAGTTATTGATTATTGTCTTATATGTTGATGAATTTATTTTAACTGGTGATGAACATCTTATTAGATCTTGCAAGGAGGACCTTGCAAGAGAATTTGAAATGAAGGACATGGGTATCATGCTCTACTTCCTCAGATTGGAATTATGGCAAGGCAATGGGGAACTGTTTGTCTCTTAAGGAAAGTATGCAAATTAGATATTGTAAAGATCCCGCATGAAGAGTTGGAAACCTATGAAGACACCTCTATCAATCAACTGGAGGAAGGAAGATGCCACTTTAGGTGAGGAAGTGGATGCTACCATTTATCAACAACTAGTGGGTTCACTTATGTACCATGTGAATACACAACTAGAGATGTGCTATGTAGTCAACCAACTAAGCTAATTTGTCGTTAGGCCAACCAAATTATTTTGAGGGAAGTTAAACATGTTTTATGGTACCTCAGAGGCACTACCATGTTTGGACTATGGTACAGATGGACAGTGGGAGTGAAGTTGTGTGCCTTCGCAGGCACTAATTGGGTGAGGTGTCTAGTAGACCGAAAGAGTACATTAGGTGGAATTTTCAGTGTTGGGTCTGCAGCGGTTTCCAAGTATAGTAGGAAGAAAATATCTATGGTGCTCAACTCAGTAGAAGCATAATACATGGCTGCAAGTCAAGCTGCATGTGAGGTGATTTGAATGAAAAAGACACTTGTTGGATTGTTTGGTAAGATGATGGATCCAACTGTGATCTATTGTGATAATCAGAGTTGCATTAATCTTTATGAGAATCCTATTTTTCATGATTGATCCAAGCATATAGGTATCTGGTATCACCATTTAAGGGACTGTGTGCAAAGGAAGATATGGTTGTTGCAATACATTCGACAGAGGAACAAGATGCTAACATTTTGACAAAGGAATTGTAAAGAGGGAAGTTCAAGTTTGATAAGTGTAGGATAGGGGTGGTTGATAATCCCTTTCTTATTGAGAGGGAGTGTTGAAAAATGTAGCAAGAAATTATCAATTTGATTCTTCCTTGATAAATTAAGATAATTTGAATTTCCATATCAACAGAGAACTTGGATGTAGTTAACTTGTGTGACATGGCTTGTTTCACCCAGTTTACTCTATAAATTTGAGTTGGAGGAGTTAACGTTAAATTCAACATGTGTGATTGCTAATTTGTAGTAATCATGGTTAGCTATCTCAGGTTGTTTTCAATTAAACTATTTCCAATTTTTGGAGGACCTTGTGGAAGGTCAATTAAGTAGTGGGACTTCAGTTAACTCAGTTATCATCCAATTAACTGATCAATCAACCCGAAATAGCTAGTGCATGCAAAGAGTTTGAGTTCCCAAGGCTTGGAGGAGATTCCAAGGTAGCATAACATAAGTTTTAGACTAACCTTGAGTGTACAAGTGTTGCATGCAGTCAGATGATCAACCTAAGGAATTGCGCAATCCATTTTGGAGAAATTCCTAAATAATAGGGGCCTACTTTCTCAAGGAACAACACAAGGAAATAGGAGCTCAAGCAGAGGCATAAGTTGACTAAGTCTAGGTTAGAGCCTTCAAGTGAGCAGAAAGATTGGTAATGCACTTGCAGGTTGTGCTCAATTGAGAAAAGCAATTGTAATACATCTCTATTTAGATTAATGCAAGCATGCATTGGGGTTTTCAACAATTTGCTTTCCCCGGTAAAAGTACTTGTTTCGTGTGTGTTATTTCTTATTGCATGCATGAACCTTTTGTTCTAGATTGTGAATTACTTTCCTTACAGTAGTAAAGTAGGTTTGTGTCTTGTGGTTTTGATTAAAATTTCATGAGAAACTGCAAATCTACGTCATAATTTCTACATTTTTCTTAATAGTTGTGATTATGGTTGTACTCTAGATGACACTCTGTCCTTACTGCAACCATGGTATGCTCTCGATTCCTAGATTATGGTTGCCTAGCTCCATCGTACTAATCATATGTCCTCTTTTTGAAATATTGAAAAGGGTATGATTCGTTTCTTTTAGATTGTTGTTTTTCACGATTCCTGTGGAATGTTCAGTTCCTCCTACTATAAAGAAAAGGATTTATTGAAATGATAGTTGGTAGAACTATAACAACTAAAATTTTCAATACTTGGATTTATTAGAACCATCTAGAATTCTTATGCCATAATTGTTATGATTTTATGTGTACTTACTATGAACATATAAAATGGCTAAAGCTTTGACAATATTATGGAACGATTATGAAAGTTGCAAGAGACTTCAAACCAGGGATGAGATTTAAACCCCATGGAAAAGTTGGTCTTCAAACATAATAGGATGGATGCATCATTGTAAGAGCATTACTTAAAGTTCATTCACAAAAACATTATTGGTAATTGTTGCAGAAGTGGGTGGAGGATTTTGTTGTTGAGATCTCTTAATGACTAGTGGGTGGAGAGTGCAAACCTATGGTTACCCTGGACTAGTCTCCTTGATGGGTACTCAAACTACAGTAGACTTTGGATTCCCTAGATTGGGTGGAGCTACTGAAGCAGTAACCATAAGGTGGAGGGAAGCCTTTGGAATCACATAACTGAATGAGGGTGGAAGTAAGCCTTTGTAATCACATAACTGGATGAAGGTGGAGGTTCTAGAGCCCTTCATTGGCTGGTGGGTGGAGGTGGATTACTTCTGGAGTCCCAGAACTGAGTGAGGGTGGAGATTCTCATCTATGGAATACCTCACAGACTTGTGGGTGGAGGTGGATGCCTCTAGAGTCGTGTTGAGATTTTCTGCTTGAGTCAAATAGGCAAAAATCTCTTAAGGATGACAACAATAGGGATTCAGTTCCTAGATTAGCTCCAGGTTGTTGGGAGGGAGTTAATGCCTCCTATATTTGATGTGAGGGAGTTATGAGGCTGTTAGATTCTCTATGCTATATAACAGGCAATCATTTGGATGATTTGCTAAGAGAGTGTGAGGATTTCTTGATGTAATCTCCAATTTGATTTAATATATTCCTGATGCCTATGTTTGGTGGACGTAGCCCAGATTGGTTGGGTGAACCACGTTAATTCTTGTGTTTATGTGCTTTTGCTGTGTGTTTAATTGTTTGTTTTGCTGTGCACCTGATCCAACAATTGATATCAGAGCATGTTGGAGGTATTGCCTGGAGCGTTGGCTGTGCTGCAGCACTGAGGGAGCTGTGTTTAACTGTTGGAGGTGGAGCGCTATTATGGGAATGCACAGAGATTACCTAAGCCACAGTTTCTGATCGTTGGTACGCGCTGCCTTTTGCTGACTGGTGCGTGGAGAACAGCAACAATACCTGTGCGCGTGGAGGTATGAATGTTTTGCGTTTTTTTTTAAAAACGATTCACACGTTAGACCTGGTATGTGGAGCCTGAACGCATGGTGTTAATTCATGCTGGTGCGTGTTTTATTATATGGCTGGTGCGTTGTAATTGCCTACGCGGTTTTGTTAATTGCCCAAAACCTAGTGCGAATTACTTACTAGTATGTTGGTTTACATTGCTGCTGCGCGTTTTTTTAAATTTTCCCTGCGCGTTTATATGCAATAGCCGGCATTAATTCCCATTTCCCAGCGGCATAATTTTTGTGTAAGGCTCCCGGCACTCTGTCCAGAGGAAGCTTTTCGGTTTGATACACTGCCTTACAGTTCTGCTATTTGATGTCACTAGATCTTGATTTTATCAAGGAGCCGGCATTAATCGTTTGCATCAAACTCTGATATAGACCTTGCTACGGTTTTGTCTTTCCTTAGTAAAGCAATAACATCGCACCATTGCCACATGAGCAAGAATCATTTTCCGGAGACATATTTTGTTAAATATACGTAGAAATGATTTTTGGATAAATAAAACAATGGGAAGGTATCATGTCATTGTATTTTGAAGCGCGGAGGTAAAAGGTGGATGTTTTATGGCCAACTAAAACTTAATGCTGGCACGGAGGTCTTATGTTGCAGGGAGGTATTATTTTTTTTTTGGCGGATAACAGTCTACTTGTGCGCATAAATATTTGTTTGAGCCAGAAGCTAATAAAATGAAATTTTTTTGTTTTTTTGGCGGTGATCTTAAATATATGTAACTTGCTAAACAAATGCAAATTTTTAAAAGGCAGAAGCAAATTTTTTTTTTTTGTGAAGTGCAAAAACAGTTTTTTTAAAGGAAGAAGCAAAAAAAAAAAATTGTGAAGAAAAAGGGCAGTTTTTTTTAAAGGCAGAAGCAAAAAAAAAAATTGTCGAGTGCAAAAAAAAAAAGGGCATTTTTTTTTTTATGGCATAAATACAAAGGCATAGGCAGATTTTTTGTGTAAAATCAAAGGCATAGGCAATTTTTTTTATTGCTGGTTGGATATTGGAGATTACTGTGTTTTTTGTTGATACAAATGGCGAAAACTCAGAGTGCCCGGTTTGAAATTGAGAAATTCAATGGCAAGAATAATTTTGAGATCTGGAAGGTGAAAATGCATGACTTGCTTGTCCAACAGGGCATGGTAAAGGCATTGATGGGTAAATCCAAACAACCTTACAAAATCACAGACGATGAGTGGGACGAAATGTGAAAGAGCAATAAGTGCTATTCGACTGTGTCTGGCTGATGATGTCCTGTTTAATATCGTGTCAGAGACAACAACTGCTGGTTTGTGGACGAAACTGGAGAAACTGTACATGACCAAATCCTTAACCAATAGGATTCTCCTGAAGCGACAGTTGTACAGTTTGTGAATGAAGGAAGGTGCATCAATTGTTGATCATTTGAATGCTTTTAATACTCTCTTGGTGCAATTAGAAAGTATAGAAGTAAAAATTCAATCCGAGGATAAAGCTATTACTTTATTGTGCTTGTTGCCCGAGCCATGGGATCATTTTGTTATTTCTATAAGTCTTAGTTCATCAGAAACTATTGAGTTTGATGATGTAGTTGCATCTTTATTATCGGAAGAAACAAGGAGAAGGTCGCATTCAGAAACCTCTACATCAGAAGTTATGATGGTTAGAGGTCGTTCGAAAGAAAGACGCTCTAGTAGACCGAGCAACTCACGTTCAAAGTCGAAAGGCAAGAAGAGTAAGGTAAAGTGTTGGTTTTGTGGCAAATCGGGGCATTTAGAGAAGGACTTCTAGAAGCGACAGCAGCAAACTTCGAAAGCAGATTCTTCGACATAGAAGAAGGAGGCAAATACGACAGATACAGGTTCGGCATCTGGTTCAGGTATGAGTGATGAAGTATTATCAGTTAATGTGTCAAATCATGATCAACATTGGTTGTTAGATTCCGGTGCATCAAACCACATGTGTATTCATAAAGAATGGTTTAAAACATATAAATCAATTAATGATGGAGTTGTGTACATAGGTAATGATGTAACATGTAATATTGTAGGGATTGGGAGTATACAACTGCAAATGTTTGATGGGACAACTAAAATGTTAACTGATGTGAGGTATGTACCAGATTTAAGGAAAAATTTGATTTCATTAGGAGCACTTGATTCAAATGGATATAAAACTATAATTCAAGGTGGCGTAATGAAAATTTACAAAGGTATTTTACTAGTTATGAAAGCTAAGAAGGTAGGAAATATATTTAAGTTAGAAGGAGGTACAGGGTCAGATTATGTGTCTACGGTGTCTGAACATGACAGTAGTTCCATTCACTTATGGCATCAAATATTGGGGCATATGAGTGAAAGAGGGTTAAAAATTTTGGCTGATCGCAAGTTACTTCCAAGTTTAAAGTCTAGAAAGTTAGATTTCTGTAAGCATTGTCTGTTTGGAAAACAAAGTAAACAAAAGTTTAAAACAGGCAAACATACTAGTAAAGGAATACTCGACTATATCCATTCAGATGTTTGTGGTCCAACCCCTACAACCTCATATGGTGGCTCGTCATATTTTGTATCGTTTATTGATGACTTTTCTAGGAAAGTGTGGGTCTACATGTTGAAAAGGAAGTCTGATGTTTTTTCAGCTTTCAAGCAGTTTAAAGCATTGGTAGAAAACAACACTGGTAGAACAATAAAATGTTTAATAACTGACAATGGTGGTGAGTTTACTTCCAAGGATTTTGACAGCTATTGCAAGGATGCAGGGATCGAGAGACATAAGACCACGGTTTATACTCCTCAGCAAAATGGATTTGTTGAACGCATGAATAGGACTCTTCTAGAGAGTGCAAGGAGTATGTTGAGTAACATCGGGTTGCAAAAGGAGTTGTGGACGGAAGCGGTGGCAACATCTTGTTATGTGATAAACCGATCTCCATCAACGACGATAAGCTGCAAGATTCCTCAAGAGGTATGGAAAGGTCACCCTTGTGACTATTCTAAACTCAGAGTGTTTGGTTGTGATGCATATACTCTAGTGCCTAAACATCAGCAAACTAAATTAGATCCAAAGTCTAAAAGGTATATCTTTGTTGGGTATGGTATTGGAACAAAGGGATATAGATTGTGGGATCCTACTACCCGCAAAATCATCATCAACAGAGATGTAAAGTTTAATGAATCCTCTCTTGTACAGTTAGAAGTAGATAGTAGATTGAAACATGATGATGTATCTGACTTTCAGCACATTCAGTTTGATAGCATTTCTAATGATAGTCATGACGACCATAGTTCAGATACTATTCATGAACAGGTTTCAAAATCAGAACATGAACAGGATTCAAGTATAGATCATGAACAGGACTCAGATACTGATCATCAAGAAGTTTCTACAGATGGTAGTCAGCCAATCGAGGAAGCGCTAGAAACATCCTTAAGGAGGTCGACAAGAATCAAACGGCCACCGAGAAGGTATGATGATTATGTTACTTCAGCTGCATTTACTGCTAATCATGATGAACCTCTGTGCTTTCAGGAAGCAATAGAAGGTTCGAAAAGTGACAAGTGGAAAGCAGCCATGAAGGAAAAAATAATGGCCTTAGGTAAGAATGGCACATGGGATCTGGTTGAGCTTCCGAAAGACAGGAAAACTGTGGGGTGTAAATGGGTTTTCAAGCTGAAACGGGGTGTGAATGATACGAAAGACAGGTACAAAGCGCGACTGGTTGCAAAAGGGTTTTCTCAAAAAGCTAATATTGACTTTCATGAGATTTTTTCACCAGTGGTTAAAACTATTTCAATTAGAATTGTGTTAGCATTAGTGGCTGTGCTTGATTTAGAGTTGCAGCAATTAGATGTTAAGACTACATTTCTACATGGAGACTTAGATGAGGAAATATATATGGAACAACCGGAAGGGTTTGTTCAGCATCGCAATGAGAAAAATGTTAGAAGTGAATATGATCATTGTGTTTATTTTAAATAGTTAAATAATGGCATATTCATTATCTTGGTATCGTATGTTGACGATATGCTTTTAGCAAGCAAAAGCATAGAAGAAATCAGCAGGTTGAAGGCTCAGATGGCAAGGACATTTGATATGAAAGATCTAGGAGCAACAAGACAAATTTTGGGCATGGATATTTTCAGAGACAGGAGCAATGGTAAGCTATGACTATCACAACAAAAGTATATTGAGAAAATACTTTTGAGGTTTGGTATGAATAATGTGAAGCCTGTGTCAGTCCCTTTAGCTTCCCATTTTAAGCTTTCTTCGAGTTTATGTCCTAATACAGATGAAGAAAAGGATTATATGTCTCGAATTCCATATGTCAATGTAGTAGGATGTTTAATGTATGTGATGGTTTGTACACTCAACTAGATATTTCACATGCAGTTGGGGTTGTCAGCAAATATATGGCAAATCCGGGTAAAGAACACTGGTCAGCAGTGAAATGGGTGCTTCGATATTTGAGAGGCACACGTATTTATTGTATCACTTACAATAAGAGTAGTGAATTTGTTTGCGGATATATCGGTTCTGATTTTACAGGTGATTTGGATAAAAGAAGGTCAACTTCAGGGTATGTCTTTACTCTTGCAGGTGGAGCTATCAGTTGGATGTCAAAGCTACAGAACATTGTTGCTTTATCCACTACTGAAGCAGAATACATTGCTGCTTCTCATGCTTG
>APFE030580186.1:0-21493 GCA_000404065.3 Pinus taeda
TACCCTAACCCGCTACACTTAAGACGATAGTTCTGCAAATTGATCACTCTAATCTCCCTTGACTCCACTTCCCAATGGATTTCCCTTGTAGTTCCAGCCAAACAAATTTAAAATCCAAATTTTGAAGTTTCACATCTAGCATAAAATCCCACAAAACAAATAAAGCTAAATTTGACAGAGAGATCCCTCTCTGGGTTTAAAAGGGTAATCCTCTAAACCTAAAATTGGTTTTGTGGTTACCTTTGCAATTTCTTTCACAACCTTAAGAAATTAAAGAGTGCTAACACCATCGAAGTCATTTGATCCTAGCTTATGAAAAAGTTAGATCTCCTTTAAGAACACACTCAACCATGTGAAGGCTCTCTTAATCACAACCACAAATCCATCAAGTTGTCATATTAGGCTCCTCAACCGAAGGCGTCATCATCCCATCATGTTATCAGCCTGGCTAGCTCCAATCTCCGTAAATATGTCTCCACTCCCATGAGTTGTTTACCCAATTAGGCCACAATATCCTCATCTTGGATCATAGTGGAATCCATATGAACATTCAACAAATTCTCATGATGATTTTCCATCTCAATTACGATGTCCTTCCATCTCAATTGCTCTCATCCAAATGGAGTCAATCCTCAATTCATGATGAGCACTTGGCTAATCTCTCTCATGGAAAACTATAACTCATCCTATGAAAATATTCTCATCCGTCCTCCTTATCTAAGGCATTGGCCCCATGCATCCTTCAGTTTTATACCTACTAGACAACCTCTGAATCAACTTATGCTATACGACTCATACATTAAGGAGAAATCATCTCATTTAAAATTGTGCACCAGCTCTCACAACCATCGCCATGACTGTCATACCCTCCAAAGTCTTATTGTGTTCCATTCTCTAATTTTTCATGCAAGATCCATGGTACCCTCATACTGGTGTTATAAGTTGTCATCATCACAAATTGATGTAGCATGTTTGGCTCTTCGCTAATCCACCTAAACATACATCATATTTCGTCACCAAAATAATTGAGTTTGAATACGCAATTGTCCTCTACCATATTAGTGTGCATCGTACTTAGATTTATGCTTTAATACCATCTACTTTTGTTAAGAGATCTACTACTATTGTCTGGTTTTCTCCTGCTCTCATAACAACTTCAAGTTGGTGAAGAGGAAGGCATTGATTCTACATTGGACTTGAATCCAACTCTATTGGTGAAGATCTCTACTACTATTGTCCAGTTATCGCCTGCTCTCGTACCAACTTTAATTTTGCGAAGACAAAACTAGTTCTTCCACATTTCTATAGATTTAACGTTTCACTCTCTTTCTATTTTTCTTTAAAATTTATTTCACTATATTGATCAAAATAATTTATAGCTTTTATTTAAAATGAAATAATTTATTATTTCAAGATAGGAAAAAATAGGAATTGATGTGTTGAAATAAGAAATATAAAAAACAAAGTATTGCGAATTATTAAGGAGTCACTCTTATATGAATTGGAGGTCCTGATGTTTCTCCTCTCTTATTATTTCTCTTGAACATTCCTTCCATCGCATTGACTGGAGAATTTTTATACCTTTTAATCAAACGTTAGTGCTTTGTCATTTTAAATGAGAAAAACTAGCAATTGATGCTTTGATGTGAGAAAAAATGAAGTATTATGGGTTCTTGCTAGTCAAAGGTTGAATGCAATAATGAGAGTTTCACTAGGCATTGTACCTCCTTCACAAGGGGAAACCATTTACTCACATAGTGCTAACATTTAGTAATACATTCCATCTATCCATGTTATTTAGATGATGAATAAGAATGTTAATAAATAACCTTTAAAATCAATACTATTTGTAATTTTAAAGGTATGTTTGTCATTGTTAGTAATTTCCCTTAATCCCTCCATATCATTTTTATCTACCACTTAAGAGAATGCACTATCCTCTAAAGCATTCAACATCGACATGTTTCACAACTTCCAAGTGTAGCAAAATGTTAGCTCAAATGAGTTATGCCTCTACTTATTCTCTTACTTAAGTGTTAATAGAATATTGACTTAACCAATTAGAGTAAGTATATACATAATAAAAAAATCATCAACACATATAAAATAAATAAATAAATAAATAAAAATAAATAGACATATATATCTATATTTCTATATATATATATGTATAGGGCGGGCAACACTTAGATTAACCCCTACAAAATGTGCTCATATAAGAACAATACAATATACAAATTACAAGTCCTCACACTTGGAAAATTACGAAAAATTGATTAACATTAATTTGTGCAATGACTTGTTTGCAAGTCATCGCAAGACAATTCTAAGTACAAGTACGAAGCCGCTCTGTTGCTATGTTTTATCAAATGAGCACCTTTGTACGAAATTGTTTCTTTGTATAAAACCTAAAATTTCATTGTACTAGAAACCCCAAATTTGGCTCGAACACTAAATTTTCCATCCACTCAACCAAATGCCAAATTTTTATCCAAGTCACCCAACTTGTGATATCGCATGGTCTCTTAGTGTGATCTATCTCTACTATGGTCACATGAATTCTCTCTCTACCATATCATTGCATGCCCCAACATTGTCTCACAAAGATACCAAAATATTTGTAAGAACCCCTAGCCCACACGCCCCTAGGTACAACATAACTCCAAGTGCTTGTACCAACTTGTACTAGCATACTCCACATGACTTGATGCCATTCCAAGGTTCGATCACTTGGCTCAAATGACCAGCCTGATTACTCGCACAAATTTCCCATCCCACTCACACGACTCACTGGACCCACTTATATAACTCACCCAATTGCTCACACAAATTTCTTAGCCTGCTCCTACAAATCACTTGGCCCACTTATACAACTCGTATAACTACTGGCATGGCTCATGTGGGCCACTCATATGACTACTCACCTGGTCTGATTACACAACTTACCCAATCTAATCAAACAACTCACCTTGCTTGATTATGTGGTTGCTTGCTCAAACCACCTGCATGATTTTCCACACAACTCTCTCGACCCAATCATGTTATGTGCAATCTATGCTCACTACAAACCTAATTCAAAGAGCTGCCCCATCATCCATTTAGGATGCAACATCTCAAACGAACTCTCATATATATACATGTTGTATTTTCCAGTCCATATTGTCGTGTGGACACACTTCATATGATCCCTTCACACAACCACATACTTCACAATAGGGCATAGACCTACACCCATTCAAGTCAAATTTTCTTTCACGACTCTCCCTCATGACCTTCTACTACAACTAGGCCCTCACATGACCACACTCTCGAACAACTCACATAACTCCACATGTTGCAATGCCCTCACCCAACATAATATTTGTGATATCGTTTTCGCAAATTGTTTGATGGGGATATCACCCATGGTAGGCCCTTTAGTGAAAGGTGTGCCTAACTCCGAATCTTAACAAAAACACTCCCTCTGTTTCCAATAAGTCGATAATACTAAGGCCATTTGAAATTTTATATATAATCATGTCTTCATTAATAAAGATAATTTATATTTTCATTAGACAAGACATTTCATACTTTTCCATTAATTAATTTCTTCACTAACCAAGTAATCAATTACTCTATTCTTATAACAAGGAAAAAAAACTAATGAAATTTTAATGATGTGAATCATTTTAACAAATTGTTCAATGATGGAATTTAACCTAGAATGTAATTATGTGAATAGGTTTGTATGAGTGGTTACTTATGATATTTTTCCTATGTGATGCACCAAATACATTCATGAAGTTAATGAATGATATATTTTTTACTTTTATTCATATTTTATTATTTATTTGGATGATTTACTATAATACATTTCTACATAGGAGGAGCGCATCTCATGTTTGATGCAGGTGCTAGAGACTTTAAAGAAGCACCAATTGTTGGCACATCTCAAGAAGTGTGACTTTTCAAAATAACATTTGGTGTATTTAGGATATGTGATAGGTCATGGAGAGTTGAAGATAAATTCTTGGAAGATAGTATGCCTTTGAAGTGAAGACATATGCATGTGGGAATTCTATGGGATCATACTTGATGGTAATTAATTAAATTGAAAAGAAAAATACGAAATTCATACAAGTGCTAAATAAAATTAAAACAAAAATGCACCATACTAATACCAAAAATATCTAATAAAATAATAAATCGATAGAGATTTAGGTTAATATAATTAAAACAATAACCCACAATAGTAATACTATAAATCTCTAATCAAATAATATAAATAATATATAATATATATATATATATATATATATATATATATATAATATATATATATAATATACTGATATATAGATATAGATATAGATATAGATATAGATATAGATATAGATAATATAGGTTAATACAATTAAAACAAGAACCCACCATACTAATACTAAAAATCTCTAATAAAAGAATAAATCAATATAGATATATTCTAACCTATATCTTTTATACACTGATCAATTATTTTTTATTTTCTTTAAATCCCTCTCAATTCTTAATAAATATTGGACTAAAATAGATATATGTTAATACATATATCCACCCCATTAATGAAGCACTAGAACCCAATTAGGTGGTAGTGAAATAGTCCTACCACTACATTATGTCCTCCCTAAAAACAAGCATTGTTCAATTTGATTTTTGAATGAGCACACACTTGATAAGTGGTTGAAGTTCCACGATAATATACCCAAACATAGATGAAGTGATTTTATCATCATAAGTAACAACTAGATGCTTTAGAATCGTTAAAGAAATACATGAAAACTCAATTTTAACACCATAAGCAACGACTATGTGACTCAAAGTCCCTAATGAAGTTTTCCTTAATGCACATGACAACTGAACTCAAATAGGAGAGCTAGAAATAATAGTGAATGCCTAACACAATGATCAATAATGAATAATGCTTATCTGTGTTTATGAAATACCAAAATTTGGGATGTCAACATTTTGTCTTGTTAATATTATCATGTATGAAAGTGATTGTGGTCATGAAAAGACTTTACAATCAAAATTGGTTTTACGGTAAAATAGAATTATTATTGGACTAAATTTTAAGAAGGAATCATATAGAAGTGTATTTTAGTATAAGCTAAACTCTTCGTATTTATTTGTGTGCGTTTATATTTGGTTTCTAGTGCCTAACAATCCAATCTAAGATATATCTATATATTTCGTAGCTAGAGATGCAAAAACATAGAAATCAGCATGTGTTCTTGTTGTTTAAATCATGTCTACAAAGGAAAATGGTCATATATGGAAATTATGATTCCTTAAACTAGCTAAATTGCATTGTTTCTTCTTACATTATATGAAATGAGTTATAGATGTTATGTAAAACTTATAAGGGGATACCATACTAAAAATGAAATAATTTGGGGTTGTCAATTACATTTAAAGTATTTTGGAGGTTCCCTATAGATTAGAGTAGTCTAAAGTGTAGTTTTTACATATTTTCCACATAGGGAGGAATAAAATGTAGAGTGGGGTCATAAAGTAGAGAAGCCATGCCGTAAATGGGTGCATTTTCAATCCATTATTTTATTAAAAATAGTTAGGTAAAATGGTAAAAGTCATTATGATCAGGTAAGGTAGTCTTGTTGAGATATTTCTTATTATTTGGATGTGATGTGAAATGCATCAAGCTATGGGTACAGATGATGTAACCCTTTAGTGATTTAGTTGACTATTATTATTCTCAAAATAATAATTAATCTACTCTATAGTGAAAATGGGTAGCATGAAAAGATATATGTTTATTATTATTATTATTATTATTATTATTTAAACATATGTTCATTTGAGAAATCATGGAATAAGATTTTTATCGATGAATATTTATATATACTTTATTATAGAGTTTCTTAATGTATAAATATGATAAGACTAGAATGGTTTTGACATGGAATTTCCTTTTAATTTTTATAATTGTGATAAGGCTTGGGTTAAATATATTACCTACTAGGCAACTTTTTATCATTATTGTGAGTTTATATTCATGGGTATGGTGATATTTCTTTTGAATGTTTTAGATTTGTGATCATGCGAAATGATTGTTGTTGGGTTAAGGGTTAGTGCTTTGAGATTTGTGTTAGGGTTCTATGGGTGACTTGGCATTCTAGTCAGGGATGTTAATCCTGATTTGTACCAATTGTCTCAAATCCACCACTCACAAACACTCATATATGAAAAACATTAATGTCTATGTACCATATCTCTTGGTTGTCAATGTTTGAGTTAATCCCTTGGGGTTTCAAAGTTCCCAGCAATTTGTTGTTTCATTGTTCTTTTTCATATTTTCTGCAATGATATAGAAGTAAGGGTTTGGTGATACATTAATTATGCATTTTCCCTCTATGTTTCACCCTAATTCTTGGTTGAAACCCTCTTGGATTCAATGGTGGCTTCACTCATGAACTGGTGACATAACCTGTGTGCTCATGGCATACTAAACAATACCATTAATTTTAATACATACTTGAAAACACCTCTAAAATTCACTTTATTTAACTCCCTGCCAATACAAACCCAATACACCTTCCCAATTTAAAAGACCCCTACCTTCACTAGATATTGTAGGTATCCATTTTGTCATTAACATTTTTTATACCCTTTTATATTTATATGCCTAGTATAGTGACATGATTCCTCTCTTATGATCCCACATGCATCCTACAATGCACCATTATTCTTTTGATATACATTGTGGATGCATATTGGTTCTCTGACAATGTAATTAATCAAGCCACACTCAAGCACATCTCACTATGATTTGTGGGATTTAATGCCTTAAGACAAAAAATATCATAAAACTTTTATGAATATTAATTATGTGCGTGTATATAAAATAACATACAATGAAAAATCAATTGAAAAATCTTTATGAATAAATTTTCACCAAATAAGGCATTGATGCATAAGTCTAGATCCTCTATATGTAAGACAACTATCTACAACCAAGTACGGGGCCCCAAATCTCAAATCCATATAAACAGATGGGTTATAAATCCAACACTCAATTAATCATTCACTCACTGGGAGCTTATTACAACCTATTTGGGACTTTGGAGAGGAATAAAGAGATAAACCTTCTTGTGTGTTATTGTAATGCATATCTAAGAATCTTTATATACAGATGCATTCACAGTGAATTATTATGGGCATGAATAACCACCCTTATTTATAAGTAACGAACTTTACTTTTGTATTACTTACAAATGAAAGTAATAGACAAGGGAATTTTTCTATTTTTTTCGTAAATGTTCTAAATAAACTATGGTATAGGAACACTAAACTAGATGAAATATGTTATATTCTCTACAATAACGTGGTGTTCTCCTTCGTAAATTACCAATAAGATAAATCTTTTCTTTCATTTACCAAAACAAATTTTTCATGAGGTCCAAGTTGTTATGTCAAATAATTGCGTCGTATTCATGAGCATGTGTTCTTGATTAAGTATTGTATGTTATGTTGTGATTTTCCTACTTGACATATAAACTCATGCAAAATATCTAACACGTATTGAATGTGCAGCCACACTCCAAAAATATATAAAAATGAGAACTCTATCAAATTCTAATGCGACAAATGGTATTCACATAGAGAATAATCTACTAGAATTTACACTCAACCTTCAATTGTTAAGAGCATGTGCTTCGCCTAAGAGGTCACAGCTTCAAAACGAGAGGGGGTAGAGTATGCATGCCTTCATAGACATAGTAGTCAAATCGCCATGCAAAGATGGGTCCCTTGTCCCACAAAGAAGGGGGTCTCATACACCAATTTTGTGTATGGCTTCACCATGACCTTAAAATTGGATAGTAATAATAATAATCACCTTGCCTTCTTCTATCCTATAGCATAGATTATTCCTTGTTCAATGTGAAAGCTTGCTCTAATCTTGATTTGTATATTATGTTACTATGGCCTATCTATCTCATAAAATTATGTTCTCTTTCAAGTTAAGTTCAAGGATTCTTTTATGACAAGGATGAATGAGTGGCTTTATTTGGTCAACACCAGTTGTGAGAACATATAAAGGAATACACGAACAAGTCAACACTATGTTTCACAACAATTCAATAAAGGAAATATGCTTGTTGTGAACTATGGGCATCTCTCTCCCTCCCCCTTTTACTCGCTCTCCCTCTCTCTCTTTTTCTCTCCCTCTCTATCCACTCTCTCCCCCCAATTGTCTCTCTCCCTCCCCCCTACTCCTTCTCTCTCTCTCTCTCTCTCTCTCTCTTGCACTACCTCTCCCCCCTTTCTCTCCCCTTACTCTCTCCTTCCCTCTCCCCCTCCCTGCATCTCTTTTTCCATCTGTTTGCATCTATCTATTTTTTCCTTTATCTCTTTGTCTTGTTTTACATTTGACCTTGTAGCTAGGGAAAATATATATCAGGGATAACTTTTCAAAGAATATATATTTCCCATGGTTGATAAATACATGGGAGGATACAAAAATGATATGTTTCCATATGGTAAGACTTGGAGTGGGAAACACATACCATGTCTGGTGATATTGACGACGTAGAGAAAAAAACTGAGTGCAAATAATGGAATGACACCCGTGTTTTTAAGAATTTGATTGCAAGAATCTGTAAGGAAGAAGACACTCGAAAAGAATAAAAATTAAAATTAATTTTCAAGTGTTCATTTATAAAAAGATACAATGAGCAGGTTGCAGATCTCCTAGAACCACGATCAAAAAAATTGTAGATTAGGGAAGATGCCAAGAAAGAGGTGGATGTTAAAAACATTTCATAAGTTGAGGTGAAAGGTATGAATGGTGTTTTTAGACTACTCCTACAGTGAGCGACCAACAAGAAAGTCCTAACAAAAAATATGAACCTTGCTAGTAGCAACTCACATAGTGTACGTACTTATAATTGAAAGTAAGTGGAGAGTGATTTGGTGACTCATCATAGATTTGGATGCCTAAATCCAATTGATCTGGTAGGTTCAAGGAGATAAAAGAGTTCAGGTGTTGAGGGTAAGCACTTGAAAGGGGTCTCAAATGTTAACAAATCACTCTAATCTCTTGGGATCATAATCATGAATTTTGTAAATATTGGCAATAGGGAACTACAACATGTACCATATCGTGATTCAAAACTTACATTTCTTCTCTCTTGGTGGAAAATCTAAAATGACTATCATTACCAATGTTAGCCCTTCTAATTATTCTATAGTAGAGACACTTTACAATTTGAAATTTGCACAACGAGAAAAAATTGTTTGGAATACTTTGTCTGTAACTGAAGATGCTACAAGAGATGTTATAACTTTGATGATTCAAATTCAATAGTTGAAGGAAGAAGTAAGTCATATGTGTGGTTATCCCGAAGAAGTGCCTCCCACTCAAGAATATGACTATGGAAACATGGCCTTGTTGACCTCTTTTGGATGATATGGATGGGATATGAGAGATCTAGCAAGCCCATTTCCTGGTCATATAAAATGGCCTTCACAAACATATTTGGAATCTACACTTGTAGGAGCTCTGAAAAGACATGAATCTTTAGAGACATTAATGAAAGAAATGGATATTAAAAATTAAAAACTAAAACATTTTGTTAAACATCGCGGGGAAGATGCACAGTGTGGAAAGATGATGCTTTATTTTGAAGAAGACAAATTTAAGAGAATAGAGGCAGTTGCTTCTGATAATATGGTTGTAGAAGCACACCTTTTAGAGGAGAAGAATGTGTTAATGGATGAGCTACAAATTATAAAGAACAATATCAATCAAAATCTTCAGGTGATCAGGGTTGAAAAGGAAAATATAAGGTTGATAAAAGAGCTAAGAATGTACCAAGAATGTTATGAGGGTGGAGAGCTAGAGAAAATTCTAGAATAGATAGTTTTATTAGGAGATTAGTTACTCAAAGCTTTGGAATAGAAGCTTATGCATGAGAAGGACACAAACCTTATGAACCAAAAGGAATCATCATAATAATATCTTTCTTCCATCAGTGAGGAGAATGAATTTCTTTACAGACATGTTAATTTGCGCTGAAGGGAATAAAAATATCTTCGTAATAAGTTTTGCGTCTACCTAGAAGCCAAATAAAATTTGGAAAGGCATGTTGATGATTTGATGATCCATTGTGATAAGATGACGCTTTCAGATGTTGATGGAGAATTCCAACTGAACTCTGCAATGGATTCTCTAGAGTTGACAAAGGGGACATCATTTAGAGATGGTTTACCAGAGAAAAGGGAGCTTAAATATCTGGTTGAAGAAATTAGTGCAACCAATCAATGTGAAGCAGAAGCTCGGGGAACTTCCATTTATTTGGCTAAGGAAGTTGATGATTTATGCAAAAAATGTATAGGAGTCTATTCAAGATAATGAAGGAATAAGTATCATGTATGAGAAAGTCATGCAAGAACTATATGAAATAAAGAAAGTTGAGGAATATGGACATGAAATGAATGAAAAATCGCAAGAACTAGTTCATGTATTCAAGTATCAAGTTGAGGAACTTGAGTAAGAAATTAAAGAAAGGAATCAAAATTTTTTAAGAAAGGGACACGTGTCTACAAAGGATGATTCCCCAAATATTTGACCAAATGTAACAGGCTCTATGAATGTTGAAGTAGAACATATAGCTCTTCGTCTTAGAAAAGAGATTGCAAAACTACTAATAAAATTGCAGGATACATCAGAAGAGAATGAAAGAATTCTTGAGCTATATGAAAAAGCAATGCGATAAAGAGAAGATGCAAGAAGAATGTGGTGGAATTTTGGAGGTAGTAGAATTTGTATAGAGCATGTACAAGACATGGAATATGGAACGGGGACAAATGCAATAGGCCGTGAAAGCTTAATTCAAGGGTATGAAGAATAAATTTGAGGTAGTGTTGAAACTGCATTATTACATGAACACGCTAGTATCAATGCGGATTGAAAAGTAGAACTGGAGGGGATCCATACATGAATCGAGGTTTAGGAGTGTACAATGAAACTAAAGGAGATAACTAACGAGAATGAAATATTAGTTGACATGTATGAGTAGGCAATGCCAGAAAACAATGGAATTAGGAAACTATGGCAAGGCGTTGTACAAAAAATAAGGCTTCCATTGAATTTAACACAACTATAAGGGGCATTATAGAATATCAAGAATTGAGAAATGAGGCTGAACAACTAGAAATTAAGATTGTGCCTAAAAAGGATTCTAATGAACTGAGGATATAGTTGGAAGATGGTAAAACATATCTAAAATTTCGCATGAAATATGATGGACATCAAGAGGAGACAAGGGGAACACTAGGACTATAAAATAATGGAAATATGCCACAAACATAATTTGTATTTTCCTCCTCTAATGTTAAGTCAGAGCATCCATAGTAGAACTTATAACTTTGGCAACAAGAAATGATTGATTAGATTCAAAATCTTCAAACAAATCTCATGAAGATGTCCCAAGAGAATGGAAAATTAGTTAAGATGCATGAGAAAGCTATATCCGAGAGAAATATATTAGTGAAGTTGTGGAATAATGTATCATATTCTTTGGAGCATGCTGATAATATATAACTTTTGAAATGAGATAGGTTCCATAACATTTCCAGAAGTCTTTGTATTGTATAGGGGAGCCCCCTTTGCTCTTTTATCCCAAAAGAAATTGAAGTTCTTGAGGAAATGAAGAAACAAGGATAGGAAAACGACATTTAGATTTCTGAAAGTCATCATGGTATATTTTTTACCCACAAGGGAGGTACAGTGGATGTTTAGGAGTAGTCTGACTTTTGGAGAAACATGGATGACAATTTAGTCTCTGATAGATTATTTAGCTTGTTAACAAATGAAGCGCGTGAACTACAATTGAAAATGAAGGAAATGGCAGGTGAATATGAGAAACTACTAGTAATATTTGAGGAAAATGCAAATGATAATTATAAAATTAGGAAACTATTACAGAAAACTAGTTAAGGACTAGAAAATTCCACACAGGAGAGGACACTTTTCTTGAGGGATAGAGAGGATGTTAAGTCCAAGCTATATAACCTGATAGATAGTAGTGAAGATATGATCGATGGAAATAAGATATTTTTTCAACAAATGGATGCATTAAACATAATTAAGGACTCATCAAATAATGTTGATGCTCATTTTACAATAAACCAATCTGATGAACTTCAGCCATTGACAATTGAAAACAAGTCAGGCACAGATGTGGGGAACTGAGAGGAAAAAATCAAAATGGATGTTTCTATAAAAATATATGAAAGTTTGATCCACTTGTTCCTACAATTAAAAAAAGAACCCATCATACTAATACTAAAATTCTCTAATAAATGAATAAATCAATATAGATATATTTTAACCTAGATCTTTTATACATTGATCGATTGTTTTCTTATTTTCTTTAAATCCCTCTCAATTCTTCATAAATATTGGACTAAAATAGATATATTTTAATACGTATATCCACCCCCTTAATGAAGCACTAGAACCCAAGTAGGTGGTACCAAAATAGTCCTATCACTACATGATGTCATCCCTAAAAACAAGCATTGTTCAATTTTATTTTTGAATGGGCAGACACTTGATAAGTGGTGGAAGTTCCATGGTAATACACCCAAACATAGATGAAGTGATTTGATCATCATAAGCAACAACTAGCTGATTTAGAGTTCTTAATGAAATACATGAAAACTCAATTTTAACACCATAAGCAACAACTAGGTGACTCGGAGTCCTCAACGAAGTTCTCCTTAATGCATGTGACAACTAAACTCAAATAGGAGAGCTAGAAATAATAGCAAATGCCTAACACAATGATCAATAATGAATAGTGATTATGTGTGTTTATGAAATCCTAAAATTTGGGACGTTAGCATTATGTCTTATTATTATCATGTATGCAAGTGATTGTGGTCATGAAAAGAAAAAATAATCGGAAGTGGTTTTAAGGTACAATAAAATTATTATATGGCTAAATTTTAAAAAGGAATCATATATAATCGTATTTTAGCATAAACTAAACTCTTCGTATTAATTTTGTGTGTTTATATTCAGTGTCTCTTGCCTAATAATGCAATCTAAGGTACTTCTATATATTTCGTAGTAAGAGATGCAAAAACATAGAAATGAACATGTGTTATTGTTGTTTAAATCATGTCTACAGATGACAATGGTCATATATGGCAATTATGTTTACTTAAACCAGCTAAATTACATTGTTGCTTCTTACATTATGTGAAATGAGCTATATATGTTATGTAAAAAGTTATAAGGGGATACCATACTAAAAATGCAATAAGTTGGGGTTGTCAATTACATTTAAAGTATTGTGGAGATTTCCTATATACTAGAGTTGCTTAAAAGTGTAGTTTTTACATATTTTCTAGAGAGGGAGGAATAAAATCTAGAGTGGGGTGATAAAGTATAGAAGCCATGCCCTACATGGGTGCATTTTCAAACCATTTTTTATTAAAAATAGTTTGGTAAAATGGTAAAAGTTATTATGATCAGGTACGATAGTTTTGTTGAGAGATTTCTTATTATTTGGATGTGATGTGAAATGCATCAAGCTATGGGTAGAGATAATGTAACCCTTGAGTGATTTAGTTGAATATTAGTATTCTCAAAATAATAATGAATCTAATTTATAGTGGAAATGGGTAGCATGCATAGATATATGTTTGTATTTGTCAAGTACATGACCTATGGTACGAGTGAAAAGGAAATATATTCTAAATATCATAATGCTCTGGAAAAAATTATAGTTGTTTGGAAACTACAAAGATGAATGTTTGGAGACTAGTTTCCTCTAAGGAATACATACTTTTAACTATGTATTTTATTTCTCAACTTCTAGGATAATTTATTTAATATATATTTAGTCTTCAACTATTGTATCAAACAATGACATAAGCTTGGACAAAATATATCAAAAGATATAAGAAAAAGGTAAAAAAGTCTTTAAAATCACAAAAACTATTTCAACAAAAAAGCCTTTATATTAAAAAATTTGAAAAAATAGATCAAGCAACAAAATAAGATATATTGATTTAGTACTTATATGATTACAAAAGAAAATTGATAATTCTCCATAAGATTTGTTTTCAAAATCTGCAAAACCTTATAATCAAAAAAATTAAATACAGTAAAATGTACATATACAATAAATTTGTATATGTATTACCTTTAGTTTCTTTCGGATGTTACAAATGCATAAATAGAAATACAAGAATTAAAAGGAACATATTTACAATTTAAATTTACAAATTAGGTTTGACGTCATCTTGAACTTGAGTTGTAAATCACATTAAATTAGGGTAGAGCTTAACTTATAGAGGAAATGGATTTTTTTTACCCCTGATGCCTTTTTGTAATCGACATTATGGTGAACTATGATCCACTCTTTTAATGGTTGATCAAGCCATTTCTTTTAGATAATTGAGGGAGGGAATATTGAAATGAATATATATGGTTTCCTTTCAAAAAATAGTTCGATGTTATTTTGTTCACATCCTCTTATTCTATTATCTGTATTAGCAATGGTTTTTTTTTGTCTATTTCAATGTTTCTATATGTCAATGTTTGGATTTGGCTTTGTATGACTAGAATGGTTCTTTCATGCAGTTTTCTTTCAATTTTTGAAATTGTGATACGACTTGGGATAAATATACTACTGACTAGACAACTCATTTATGATTAGTGTGAGTTTATATTCATGCGTATGGTGATATATCTTTTGAAAGTTTCAGATCAATAAGCATGAAAAGTGATGGTTTTCAGGCTAAGTGTTATTTCTTTGATATTTTTATCAGGGTTTTATGGGTGATTTGGCATTCTCGTCATAGATTTTTATCCTGATTTGCACCAATTGTCTCAAATTGACTACTCATGGACACTCATATATGAAAATGATTAATTTATTTGTACCATACCTCTTAGTTTTCAATATTTGATTTAATCCCTTGGGGTTTGAAGGTTACTAGGAGCTTGTTGTTTCATTGTTCTTGTTCATACTTTTCACATTGCTAGACAAGTAAGGGTTTGGTTACCGACTCGTTGTGCATTTTTCCTTTATGTTTCAACTTAATTCCTAGCTGAAGCCCTCTTATTTTCTAATAATGGAACCCCTTATCGAGTTTAAATCCATTAGAGTCGAGATAATAGAGGCATATGACGAATGGGCAAATTGTTCCACAAGGTTAACTAGTGGGAATTCCTTCAGTTGGTTTAGTGTTATAATAAAGGGGTTATCAAGTATTTTTCCTATTTCTTTTGATATGAATAAGTCTCGAGTGGTTTATCTATAGGCGGTTGTAGATATTGATTTCAATGAAGCATTTACTCATCTCTCCTTTGAGAGAGAGAAATGGTCATAAAATTTGCAATGTATCACTTTCCCTAGAACCAAATTATCATGAGTAAATATCGTGAATATCATGTGAAAGATATGCCAAGTTCCTCCTTATAATCTAAATGGTGTAATTTATTGCTTTTCTTGCATCAGTATGTTACTTATGAAGGGTCACACAGTCTAGCTTTTAGTTATCATGAAAGGTTTTTAATGGCATTTCTCATCCATAAACTTTATTTTCTCTTTTTATCTATATAAAATCCTAACTAAAATATCATGCACAAACTAGTCACATCGTAAGAACTCTGAAAGATCACTCTTTCGTCACAGTTTCATGTATATTCTAGTTAGACGCCATTTCCAAAAATAGAGGGGTTGAATATGATCATTTCCTAGATCGGAGTGGTTTTTAAAATCCCCAATCACATGAGTATTTTAATTCCTCATGTATTTATGTGCATAACCCTTCGCTCGATAGTCTTGTCGAACCACCATATCATCATTCATTATATAGCGATTGTGAAGAATCATTTCATGAAGGAAACCCTTTTGTTTCAAATGATAATAATGTTGAAAACATAAAACCTACTGGTGTTTTCCTAACTAGAAGCATCACCAAGGGTACTATTGTCTCTCATATGGAATTTAAATAGGAATTTAATGATAAAAGAGAAGTTAAGATTAAATAAATTCATAACAAAACTATGGATCTAAAGTTAAGATTAAACAAATTCAGAGAAACATATCTCGAGAAAGGAAAGAAAAACATTACAATACTCCTAAAAATGATGACTTTATCCATATAAAGGCTCATCTTGAAACCTTTCCAAAACAAAATCAGCCATATGCCCAAGATAATTTTTGATTTTTGTGTTCATCTCGCTTGTTGTGATGACATTCCTCCTAGAAACATCCATTGGAATGACACTAAATTAAGAACATTTATTTATCAAGACATGCACAAACTTGACCTCTCTCTTTGCCATGATATCAATTCATTATGTTAAGACTTTAATATTTGGTGAAAGTGGTAATGCACATAAAATAACCAATCCATGATTCTAACTTATTCTTTTTTAAGTACATGATTGATACCCTCCCCAACTACCATTTCCAAGGGTCAAATTGATATATTTGAATATTTGTTAAGAAAATAGTTAACTAGGATTGTTTTATACAATTGTTTACTTATATTTGTGGGACTAAGAATACGATATTAATAAAAATTCACAAGTTAGGGTTGGTTATGGGTTATTTATATATCCTTGTAGTTTAGTTAATATGATTGAAGTGATAGAATAAGGGACACAAATAAGAATGTATATTTGGTCAATCATATTGAAGTTATTCGAACATTGGAGACCAAGAATTATGACTCCAATGGAGATAAGCATAGGCAACGCCAACCAATAACCGAGATTTCCATGGAATAAAGGATCATATCCAAATTCGAAATTGCAAGCTTTAATAGTAAATTTATAAATTACTAGTCAAACCATGTCAAGCTAGTGCAAGCTCATATATGAATATCAAAATAAAAGAGTAACGACAATAATGGAGCACCGCCAATGTTTTATTTTGACTTTGTCAAGCCAAGCTATTGGGTGGTAAAAGCATTATTTTGTATTTTTCGGATTGGCCATTACTAGGTCTACTTTGATGATTTATAGCATTATTCCTGTAAGGCAGAGAATAATGCTAATCATGGGACTAGTAAAATGAGCTTCATTGTTATTGGGTCATAGTAAAGGGCGTGACCTAATTACTTAATGTCTAATTTGCAAATATGTCATCAATACATTTTAGTGGCTTTTAGATAAAACCGTGATGCTCGAGGATTCATGGTACAACTTCAAAATTAAATCTAAGATATGTTTCAGTACAACAACAAACTTAAATATCATATATGTTTAGTAATTGTAAGTCCTAGAATATGTGCCAATGAGGTACTATGGATGACTGAATAAAATCTTTGGGAATACCTTCAGGATAGCTTGGAATCTCTACTAGTCAAATCTAGGTTGAAGGTGTGAGAGATAAGAAATATGGGTGATTAATTTTGTAGACACATCAGATCTATTGGGAGGGTTTCTGCCAATCAGGATGCATTTAATGAACAAACTGTGAATGAATTGTTTAAGTGGAGGGAGCAACAAATTGATTGATCACAAATATTTGGAGTAATGGGATGGATGTGAATGTTAGGAGGATAGTCTATAGACTGAACTTAGCCGACAATCAAATTTATGGAGACCTATATGGAAAAATAAAGAGATTCCATTGTGCACTAACATAATATATGATCAGTGGGCAATGCAACATCTCTGTCTTTAATTTTTATCTGAAATGTGATTTAGGAAGACAACTCTAGAAAGAGATCTCAAGAACATTGGAATGATTGTGAAAAATGCCTAGAGTTGGTTACAAGCAGATATGGTCACAAAACTAAAGTCAATTTGTAATTTAAGATTAATTTTGAAAGGTGTTAATCTACAAGATTTAGGAAGTCTGTCACCTAGTTTCAAACTAATTGGAGTTTCTACATATTTATTGTAATGGAAAATACTAAACACCATGCAGTAAGCTAATGATTGGCTCATTATCTTTACATCTAGCTCATTGGATGAGGCTAAAGTGAGTTACTTTCTTATCAAATTATCCTTCATTAAAGGGTAGATAATGGAATTTTCTAAAATGAAAGATGGGAAAAGATCTATAATTCTTATTTGTGCATATTGTTGATGTCATATCTGTTATCGTATTAATGATTTCTAATTTGACGCCAAGGAATTTCCTTTTACATAACACCGAGAAAAAGATTTTCCAAGAGAGGTTCTGTAGTTTAAATCCTCTTTTTCACCTCAGAATTCCACCATTTGTGTATGACCTCAAAAAAATGGAGAGGAGAGGTGGTTTATGGAGGGTTTTTGTAATTATTCTTACTTTCTTTTGTACTTTCACAACTCATCAACTAGGCAGAGAAATCAATATTGATCAAGGGATTTTCTAATTCTTCCTACATGCTTTTGAACTTGTGATAAGCGATTAATTGGACAAATCCATAAATACTAATACTAGTGAATCTCCCTCCTTATGTTTAAGTTAATAGTGTAACAAAGATATTTCCATGAATTATTAATACAAATTTCACATAGAAATAGAGCCTAATCCCTCTTGTGTAAGGATGAACATAACTTATCATGGTGATTATCAAATCATGCATGTCCGTTAGCCTTATGGACTATCCATTATGCTTTTCCTTATTATGAACATCATTAACCATCCATTATTGGGTCTAAGATGATAAATACAACATAGAAGGCACTTCTAGATCATATAACACAAAGAACTATAAAGAAGAGATTATATCAAGGAGACACTAAACTAACACTACATGTGAGTTAAAATATACTGAAATTGTATTGCTGACATGGACAACCTACAACTAATAAACCTAAGCTTCGACAAGAAAGGGATGATGTCAAGGAAACATAGTACCTATTGAATGCCCACTGTTCACAGCGAGTCGATAAAGGGAATATACAATATCATATAATTATGAAAATGAACACTTTAGCCTCTTTTATGTTCACTATTCATAGTGATTCAGTTGAGGGCCCATCCCTAGATTTGTATGCTCGCATCCTAAGTAGTCTAGTTTGGCCTTCCTTAGAACCAATCATTGGAAATGCCAAAAAGTAAGAGCAACAGCTTTTCGAAAAGAAAGTTTTCCTCATCTAACATCTTATGGTAGTTAGTTTAGGTAATGGGCTAAATCCAAGGTTTCCTCTTAGTAGAAGAATAGGCACTTATAATGCATATTTGAAGCACTATTTTAGGCTAATCAATCCTAATCCGTCAGTATCGAGAAAAGGAGGGCAGATCTAAGAAGTTGGATTGGATTAGAGACAACCTCTTTGCCTTCCCCTATGAGAATAAAGGTGGCAATGACGGGTAAACACACAATAAAAAGGGGATTTTTGTGCACTTTTGAATAATAATATCATTGAAACACTTGGACCAGTTAGTGTTCGCTTACCTAGAAGCATGACCAAGGGTACTACTATCTTTCATATAGAACTAAAATAGTAATTTCATGATAAAAGGGAGGTGAAGTCCTCGAGGGTGTGTCTTCGGCCTAGAATTTACGTAAAGAACCTACACATGGAGAGGAGATTATCAATCACAGCAAAACCCTCAATCTAAAATTAAGATTAAAAAAATTTGGAGGAAAAAATCCCGAGCAAAGCTAAATAGACATTAGAATACTCCTAGAAACAATGAGTTTGTCCATATCCAAGCTTATCCTGAAATATTTCCAAAAGGAAATAGGCCAGGAGTCCAAGTTAATTTAAGATTTGTGTATGTCGCTTATTCTGATGACACTCCTTCAAGTAACATGCATTTGAATGAGCCTCCTCAAAGATTCCACCTTAAATTCAAATTCAAATTCAAATGCAAGCCCATTTCAAATTTGTGTGAAAATTCCAAATTTTCACCGAAGTGGATAGATGACGTGGATGTGAAGAGAATTTCTCAAAAAATATCTCAATCTTTTACCTAGGTCCCTTGCACAAGAATTTCAAGAAAGGCATCTCAGGATTTTTTTTTCCTCGTAGACGTTGATCCGCTCCATTAACGGATCACAACTTTTTTTGAAATACACGAGGGATGGCCTGGGTGGCTTCAAACGAATAGTTAGCAGTTCTTTTGTATTTGCAGCGAAATTTTTTGTTTGTTTGGAAGTGTTTTCTCTTGTGTATGTCAATGTTTGTGTGGCTGTGACTCTCTGTCGGTTCCTCTCTAAATTGCCTCTGTGTTGTCTGTCTGTACCCTGTTTAGGGATTGCCAAATTCCGGGGTTTATTGGGTGTCGATGATTTGATTTAGTTTTCCTGTGTATGTTTTTCCTCTTGTTTTTATTTGTTTTGCAGTGTAGTGTATCTTCTTTCTTTGTAATCTTGTTTCGTTCGTTCTTGGTAATCTTGTTTCGTCCTTTGTTTTCACTGGCTTGCTGATTGGTTTGGTTTACTTCATGATGTTTTCTTCGGATTGGGTATCAAGATTGAACATTCTAATTTCCTCTTTTATACACATAAAAAAAACTTAAACGTGTTGATGATGCACAGATCTGTTGCACCACAGAGATAGGAAATCCTTGTCAGGTTTGCCAATGGATCGATTTAAGAAGGTTCGGCTGGCGAATTACAGGTACTTTCGATTTTTCAGGGTTTTTCTGAATACTCCATTAAATTAAATTAGAGTAGCTTTTGGTATACCTGTGAATTTCTTTGACATAATACGCATGAACGAACGAAATTTTCTTGTGAGTACTCAACTTTTTAAGGGATTTTTGTGAAGATATTTTCATATTATCATAAATTTAGATTAAAAAAATTGTCACGGTATTTATTCTTCATTTAGTTTTCAAGGGTCTTTTACAAAATTTGTGAACAAAAAGTTTACGTTGATCATATATTTGACGAAAACATGGTCTAAGATATTTATGTCTCTGCCTTGTACGACGACATTTATATAGTGGTTCCTCTCTTACTGATGCCTCCACTTCTGCCCCACATCCCATCAGTCATTATAGCATATTATCATATTTTGCATATAGTCATTATAGCATATTAGCATATTTTGCATTCCCTTGTAAGTTTTGATCATTTCCTATTCTAACTTATTTTCTCCCTCCCTTTATATGCGGAAATTTACTGTTCAGGTTGCCCTTTTTGAGAATGAGCGGAAAGTTTTTAACTCTCAGATTATCCCACCGTATTTCCCTGTTGCAATCATGTGCTCGTTAATTATGCTCATGGTTTGATCTCTGAATGCATGCATGCAGGAGTTAGTTATTATTTAAATTTGGTTGGCTGAGGGTTTTACCAGCTGGCCAAATTAATATTGATATGCGACGATTGAATTCCCTAAATTCCAGGAAGCATTGCTACTTTCTCTGCAGGAAAAGCTTTCGCCGGTCGCCGGGTATAAACTGTGTCGACCCAAGCTCTGCAGACCATCAATCCCTGTTTTCTGATCACATAGTAAAATATTTGTAGTATTAAATTTAGAGGTCAAGAAATGGGCTGGCGCCAGATGTATGAGTTCCACTTACCCGAAGCAACGAGT
>APFE030580190.1:0-25998 GCA_000404065.3 Pinus taeda
CCCTTATAAGCTTTAACAAAACACCCTAGTTTGTTTCCTATGGTAGATAATGATTCTGTTTGCCAGTAATCAAGAGGTAGGGAGTAGAGTCTTACCCAGACCAAGACCGAAGTGAAAGTCTCTCGCTCCAGGACAAAATTCATCATCCACGACCGAATGTAGAGGCCTGCTACTGCATAGAAGTAGGGCCCTCCTTCAAACACCCTGTCTTTATCCTCAATATTTGTAAAGACCAAAGTAAAGAAACCTTTTGACCCAAGATGTAGGTCTATGCTTCCCTTTGGTTTCCAGTGGTATTTAATCCATGTCTGCAATGCCTTTTCAGTGGGCCATAATCCCATGAATTTGCAAATGATAGCATATGTTCTGCATGTGGTCCTTATGTGCTTGCAAAGCAGGATCATTTAAAACTACTCTGGATGTGACCTCAGATTTGGGTTTACATGGCCCCTTTTGTGCTTTGTTTTTTGCTCCATGTTCCTTGTCTTCTTCCTCGTTTTCTTTTGTGCTATTATTCTCCCTTGATTTGGTAAAATCTTGCTCCTCTTCCATGTTCTTTTTCCCTTCTCCTGAAGGATATCTGATAGTTTCTATTGGTTTCTTACCTCAGCTGGCAATGACCTGCCTGTAGGAGGGAGTGGAGCTCCCTCCTTTGTGCCCTTCCATGGATTTCAACACCTGTAGAAGCCTGAAAACCCTATCTTTTTGTCTGCATCTCCCCCGGTCCAAGACACTCTTAAATGTTAAATCATCTATTCAATTCCCTACCTTATTCATGTGTTATTCTTGGACATAATCATAATGTAATATGTGTTATTCTTGGACATAAGCATAATGTAGCTTGTGTTATTCTTGGACATAATCATAATGTAACCTCAAAATTACCGAACCTTTAAAAAAACATTAACCCACAAAAAAAACTTCTTATAAAAATCCAACTCATACACTTTGCACCTTCAAAATTAACTTTAATGCTAATTAAATGATATCAGGGATGAAGACTTAGGATTCACCAACTTTAGTGCTAAACGATGTGATCAAATGGGATGAAGACTCAAGAATTGGATTCATAATTTCTAATTTAAATTATTTTTTATTTCATATATTATATATAGTATTATTATAATATTATATTGATTAATATAATTATTTAAATATTGTATTTTATTTTAATTATTTAAAGTAAATTTAAAAAAAAAAAAATAAGAGGAGGTTAATTTATTGTTAATAGTTAATTTATTATCTGTTATTTTTCTTTTTCTTTTTATTTGAATGTTATTATTCATTAAATTAATTGGATTTTGTTAGTTTTTGGTTTTAAATTTTCTTTTTTTACTATTAATTATCTACAATGGTTTAATTAATTATAATTTGTTAATTTTAAAATCACTTTTTTTTAACTTTGAAATTAACATATTTTTTAAGTTTAAAAAATCTTTTTTAATTATTTATTATTAATTAAATTTTATTTATACCTTTTGACTTTATCTTTAACGGCTCATTTAAAATTTTATTAGTTTTTGTTAATTAACGTTGACCAGCACTCACATGTTTATCATTCAATATTCTTTGGTCCCTGATGATGGGTGGAGAGTCCACCTGAAACGTTGGCCGGGATATTAATCCTATATATAGTTTCATCCGGAAATTTTCTTCAAAGTTATGACTATTTAGTTGTCAAATTCGTAGTGAGGATGACCATCACATGTTATTTTTATCATTATTTAGTTGTCAAATCTGTAGTGGGAACAATCATCGTTTGATACTATTTGCGAATGTAGGCTAACTCATCAACATTATTCAAGAAAAATAATGTCACTTGGAATAATTTACTTGTGCTCTGTAAGGGGTAGGCTTCGACTCTGGTTAGATGACTTTGGATGTTGGGTCATTAACCTATTTCCTTTTGGAACAATCATCATTTGATACTATTTGCGAATGTAGGCTGACTCATCAACATTATTCAAGAAAAACAATGTCACTTGGAATAATTTACTTGTGCTCTGTAAGGGGTAGGCTTCCACTTTGGTTAGATGACTTTGGATGTTGGGTCATTAACCTATTTCCTTTTGTCTGAGGAAAACAAACTCTTATCAAAACAAAAAGTGTTATAACATATTCCAAATCCATACTCATTTTTTAAATATAGGTTGAAATGATAAAAATGTTTTTATTCTTTTTAACTTACATTAATTACCAAACTATAATTGTTTATTTTCAAATAAAAATAATAATATTTCGTTGAAGGAATTCCTATTTCGACCTCGGGTGGATGAGGCCCTGTTGACTTTTTTTATTTTTTTTAATTGATGACCTAGATTGATTCTCAAGGGAATATGCTCAGCAAATGCTTCATCTGAATGGCTATCAATGGTTGCGGTGTTACAGAGCCTGAAGTGTTGCATTGGAATTTAATAAATTGTTGAAAAAAATGCAAAACGACGTTGGTCTAGCTGTGCTCACCCAAAAACCATGTTGCAGTCGATGGATCAATTCAATAGTGTTTTTCTTTACAATTTCATGCGATCACCACATAAACAATTTCAACTCATTGGCACGCAGTGGGAGCACTAGTTGGCCAGCAAAGTGGAGGTCGTTTGGGTTGAGCCTATGTTTCCATTAGAGCAGTTAGAGTGGGCCAAAAATGCAGGCTATAGTCTCTTCCTTGACAGCCACGACATCAGTATAGGAGACGATATCTCAATATGAAAACCAATCCCGTCAACCATGTTTTTTAACAGTTTATAATATTTATCTTAGTGTTTATATATCTTGATTTTATGTTATTCCCTTGGGTTTAATGTTATTCTCTTGGGTTTTTAGTATTAATCCATTGGGTTTATAATATCAATCATGGTCAACCATAGTCCCACCATGGTCAATCAATCATGGTCAACCATGGTAAATCATGGACAACCATGGTCAACCATGGGTTTATTATATACCTTGGTTTATAATATTTATCTTAGGGTTTATCATATGATTTTCTCAATATGAAAAGCAACCATGGTCAATCATGGTCTACCATGGTCAACCATGTTTTATAAAATAAATCATAGTCAACCATGGTCGCATGTTGGATTGTGATCAAGATTGTCTCAATATGAAAATCAACCATGGTCTAGTGTCGCATTGTGACAAACACTGTCTCGATATGATAAATCATGGTCCAACCATTTCCTTCGCACCACATTCTTCATTGATGAAAATATTCCCATGGTTATTAACCTGCACTCTCAGATCTTACCTTTTAAAACCTACACAGATAAATCATGGAGTCAATTAAATTCGAACAGTGGGTCAATCATGGTCAACCATGGTCCAATGTCGCATTGTGCCAAATATTGTCTCAATATGAAAATCAAACATGGTCCAACGTCGCATTGTGACAAATATTGTCTTGACATTAAAATCAATCATAGTCAACCATGGTCCAATGTCGCATTGTGACAAGGATTGTCTCAATATGAAAATCAACCATGGTCAACCATGTTCCAACACCACATTGTGAAAAAGATTGTCTCAATATGAAAATCACCCATGGTCAATCATGGTCATCCATGGTCAATAACCATGGTCACGTTGTGACAAAGATTGTCTCTTGGTACAACGTCACATTCTCACAACATGGTCATCCATGGTCAACAATGTTCTAACGTCTCATTGTGACAAAGATTGTCTCAATATGAAAGTCAACTATGGTCAACCATTATCCAAAATCGCATTGTGAGAAAGGTTGTCTCGATATGAAAATCAATCATGGTCAACCATAGTCCAACGTCACATTGTCACAAAGATTTTTTCATTATGAAAATCAATCGTGGTCAACCATGGTCAATCATGTTATTAGGGTTTATAATATTTATCCCTTTGGTTTAATATTATTCCCTTGGGGAGCCCTAAGGGATGGCTCAATTGGTCAAGTTCTCGTTGCTAAGTACCTTGCTAATTGGGAGGTCATGGGGTCAAATCTCCTTGATGCCCTCGGGGTTAGGCCTGACCAGATAAGCCGACGGGTAGATCCCTTCAGGTGGATTTGCCCGGATTATTACCCATGGATGTAGCAGCCACTCAGTGACCGTGAAACACAGTTGGAAAAAAATATATTATTCCCTTGGGTTTATAATCCATTGGGTTTTTAGTATTAATCCATTCGGTTTTGTAGTATTAATCCCTTGGGTTTATTTTTCCCTTGGGTTTATAATATTTATCTTAGTGTTTATATACATTGGGTTTATAATATTAATCCCTTGGGTTTATAATACATTGGGGTTTTAGAATTAATCCCTTGGGATTATAATATCAATCCCTTGGGTTTATCAATCTAAGGATTCATATCCCTTGTGTTTATCAATCACTTGATCCAACATCATACTGTGACAACCATGGTCATCAACGATGGCCATCCATGGTCAACCATATTTTATAAAATCAATCATGGTCAATCAAGGTCAACTATGTTTATTTTAGCATTTATAATATTTATCTTTGGCTTTATATACCTTAGGTTTATAACATTAGTCCCTTTGGTTTAATATTAGTACCTTGGGTTCAACCATGGGTTTACTATATACCTTGGTTTATAATATTTATCTTGGGATTTACCATAGGATTTTCTCAATATGAAAACCAACCATGGCCAATCATGTTTGACCATGGTCAACCATGTTTTATAAAATAAATCATAGTCAACCATGGTCCCACGTCGAATTGTACAAAGATTGTCTCAATATGAAAATCAACCGTGGTTCAATGTCGCATTGCGACAAATATTGTCTCGATATGAAAATAAATCATGGTCAACCATGGTCCAACTATTTCCTTCACACCACATTCTCCATTGATGACAAGATTCCCATGTTTATTAATATGCACTCTTAGATCTTCCCTTCTAAAACCTACATAGATAAATCATTAAGTCAATTAAATTCGAACATATAGAGAAATCCAAGTAGGTGGCAGTTAATTGATTTCTCTTATTATGACATTACCTTATGATGTTTTTGTTATTATTATTAGATCTTTCAATTAAATTATATTTTCTTATCATCAAGACTAATTCCTAACAACAAATAGAAGAGGACACAAGATGTAGGCACGCTGCCAGGGCAAAACCCCACTCTTTGGGGAAAACCCGATCAGAATTATTCCTTCAGTATATTCAAGATTATATGACCAATACCCTTACAATCTAAACTAGAGACTCCTTCCATCAAGTAATCCTTGTTTAATCTTCCTTTCACTTGTCACTGTATTAGCACCGAATTCTTGTCACTGTGTTTGCACCGAAACATAATTACTGTAATTCCATCAAGACCTTGTCATTTTAATGCCACTGAGAGAGTATCACTGTAGTAGAACTTAGCACCAAGACCTCCTCATTGTAGTGACACCAAACCCTTCTCACTGATTTGCACCAAAATTTTGAGACAGTGATTTTGCATTGAGATTGTGATATGTTAGCACCGATTTGTGGTAGTACTATGGAATCAATCCGCATTTACCAATCCTATGACATTCGAAATTATCTTTGGGATGATTCGAGCCTATTCACCTTTATTCCATCGAACCTTTCTTTTGAGATTTCACCAAGAGAACTTATGTGATAACCGAAATTGATTTTAGAGAGATCGGAACTAATTTTCTTCTTTGTAATAACACTAAAAATAATTCACTGTAATCCGCAATAATGTCCGAGATCCAACCTTCTGTGGCAGCACTGAGATCATCCCCTGTACCCTATTTGAGCTCCTGTGCTGATACCTAAACTCACCCTCTGAAATTCTTTTTCGAACATGTGATATGAGCGAAGGCCTTAGGTTGGTATATATACTAGGTTGTCCATAATAAATGAGCCGACATGACTCCATGAACAATTGTGTCTTCATTTATGTTGAGGTCGACCTGAGTTCAGCTAAATGCAGTTGACTTGATGATGATCTTATTGAAGCCAGTAGAAGGAGACTTGATGGAGGAGTCTTTGACTAAACAGACATATTGACTTTGACCCAAATAAATAATCTGAAAGCCTACAATGGAGGCTTGACCTATAACAAGTGACCAAGCATGAAATCCATGATTTAATAAGTCAATTTAATAATAATAAAATTATTTTTTTCTTTCTCTTGAAAAATATATTACATTTTTAGTTACAATACAATTATGAAGACCGAACCTAGTTACATTCTTCAACAAAATAGTGGGTCAATCATGGTCGAGGTCAACCATAGTCAACCATGGTCCAATGTCACATTGTGACAAAGATTGTCTCAATATGAAAATCAACCATAGTCAACCATGGTCCAACGTCGCATTGTGACAAATATTTTCTCGACATTAAAATCAATCATGGTCAACCATGTTACCAATGTCACATTATGACAAGGATTGTCTCAATATGAAAATCAACCATGGTCAACCATATTCCAACATCACATTATGACAAAGATTGTCTCAATATGAAAATAAGCCATGGTCGACCATGGTCAATCATGGTCATCTATGGTCAATAACCATGGTCACATTGTGACAAAGATTGTCTCTTGGTCCAACATCACATTGTGACAAAATGGTCATCCATGGTAAACCATGGTCCAACATCACATTGTGACAAAGATTGTCTCAATATGAAAATCAACCATGGTCAACTATTTTCCAACATCGCATTGTGAGAGAGGTTGTCTCAATATGAAAATCAATCATGGTCAACCATAGTCCAACGTCGCATTGTGACAAAAAAATTGTCATTATAAAAATCAACCATGGTCAACCATGATCAACCATGTTCATTTTTAGGTTTATAATATTTATCTTAGGGTTTATATACCTTCGGTTTGAAATATTTATCCCTCATGTTTAATATTATTCCCTTAGGTCTATATTTCGTGGGGTTATCCCTTGGGTTTATAATATTTATCTTTGGGTTTATATACCTTAGGTTTATAATATTAATCCCTTGGTTTTAATACTATTCCCTTGGGTTTATAATACCTTGGGGTTTTAGAATTAATTCCTTGGGTTTATAATATCAATCCCTTGGGTTTATCAATATAAGGGTTCATATCCCTTGGGTTTATCAATCCCTTGGTCCAAAGTCACATTATGAAAACCATGGTCATCCATCGTCATCAATCATGGCAAACCATGTTCAACCATATTTTATAAAATCAATTATGGTCAACCAAGGTCAACCATGTTTATTTTAGTGTTTATAATATTTATCTTTGGCTTTATATACCTTGGGTTTATAATATTAGTCTCTTGGTTTAATATTATTACCTTGGCTTCAAAATCCCTTGGGGTTTTAGTATTAATCCCTTGGGTTTATAATATTTATCTTAGGGTTTATATGCCTTGGGTTTATAATATTAATCCCTTTGGTTTAATATTATTCCCTTGGGTTTATAATACATTGGGTTTTAGAATTAATCCCTTGGGTTTATAATACATTGGGGTTTTAGAATTAATCCCTTGGGTTTATAATATTAATCCCTTTGGTTTAGTGTTATTCCCTTGGGTTTATAATACATTGGGGTTTTAGAATTAATCCCTTGGGTTTATAATATCAATCCCTTGGGTTTATCAATCGCTTGGTCCAACGCCACATTGTGACAACCATGGTCATCCATGGTCATCAACAATGGTCAACCATGGTTAACCATATTTTATAAAATTAATCATGGTCAACCATGTTTATTTTATTGTTTATAATATTTATATTTGGCTTTATATACCTTGGGTTTATAATATTAGTCCCTTTGGTTTAATATTAGTACCTTGGGTTCAACCATGGGTTTATTATATACCTTGGTTTATAATATTTATCTTAGGGTTTACCATAAGATTTTCTCATTATGAAAATCAATCATGGTCAACCATGGTTAATCATAATCGACCATGGTCAACCATGTTTTATAAAATCAATCATAGTCAACCAGGGTCCCATGTCAGATTGTGACAAAGATTGTCTCTATATGAAAATCAACCATGGTCAACCAAGGTCCCATGTCAAATTGTGACAAAGATTGTCTCTATATGAAAATCAACCATGTCAACCATGGTCTAGTGTCACATTGTGACAAAGATTGTCTCGATGTGAAAATAAATCATGGTCCAACCATTTCCTTTGCACCACGTTCTTCGTTGATGACAAGATTCCCACGGTTATTAATCTACACTCTCAGATCTTCCCTTCTAAAACCTACACAAATAAATCATGGAGTCAATTAAAGTCGAACAGTCGATTAATCATGGTCAACCATATTCCAATGTCGCATTATGAAAAAGATTGTCTCAATATGAAAATCAACCATGGTCCAACGTGGCATTGTGACAAATATTGTCTCGACATTAAAATCAGTCATGGTCAACCATGGTCCAATGTTGCATTGTGACAAGGATTGTCTCAATATGAAAATCAACCATGGTCAACCATGTTCTAATGTCACATTGTGACAAATATTGTCTCTTGGTCCAAGGTCACATTGTGACAACATGGTCATTCATGGTTAATGATGGTCCAATGTCGCATTGTGACAAAGATTTTCTTAATACCACGGTCAACCATTGTCCAACATCGCATTGTGAGAAAGGTTGACTCAATATGAAAATAAATCATGGTCAACCATAGTCCAATGTCACATTGTGACAAAGATTTTGTCATTATGAAAATCAACAGTGGTCAACCATGATCGACCATGTTTATTTTTGGGTTTATAATACTTATCATAAGGTTTATATACCTTCCATTTAAAATATTTATCCCTTAGGTTTAATGTTATTCCCTTGGGTTTATAATTCATTGGGTTTTTATTATTAATCTCTTAGGTTTATAATATTTACCTTAGGGTTTATATACCTTGGGTTTATAATATTAATCCCTTGGATTTTATATTATCCCCTTGGGTTTATAATACCTTGGGCTTCTAGAAATAATCCCTTGGGTTTATAATATCAATCCCTTGGGTTTATCAATCAAAGGGTTCATATCACTTGGTCAACATCACATTGTGACAACCGTGGTCATACATGGTCATCCATGGTCATCAACGATGACTAACCATGGTCAACCATATTTTATATTGATCTGAACTTAAACAGGAACGCAAAAAAATACAAATATAACTACAAATATAGAGATGCAGCAGAAATAACACTTCATTTCATTAATATCAAAGAGTTGAAATATGCTTACAAATAGAATGGAAATAAACTAGCTCGGGTGATGGTAGCTTATCTCTAAGAAGAGATGTGGTGGCTACATGCCTCTGAACTGTGTTAAAATGAGGCTCAAGGGCCATCTTATTATTGAACAACGAGGGGAAAAACTGAACAACCAAAACCCTAACCTCGGGAGATGGAACACCAAGAGTTTGTGGGCCCCATTGGTGTTAGTTGGGCAGCCAACTTCCTGTGGTCGTAACTTGGTCATATTATCTATGTTTGGCATGTATGATACCTCGTTGGAAATATATCTTTGAGTACTACATGATTTTCCTCATATAATGGGTGTGTTGCTGATCTAAAAACAATGCCGTTTAGGGGGTCAAAACTGCTTCGGAAGTTCAAGACTCAAAAAAACTGCTAAAAATAGTAAATGCTACTATAATCAAGGAAACTGATGAAACCAGCTTGAGGTCTAGGTGGAATAGGTGGGTGGCCACCAATATCCACCTGGATCAGTCCTCCCTCCTTAGGAAGCAATAGTCCCCTTTGTGTGTAGATCCTCCATGAGGTGAGGAAATTTCTATTGAACCTTGTCCCTGGTGAACCACTAGCCCTGGTGAAGGACTTGGCCTACTTTAACAACTCGATATAGTTGGATCCTCTATTGGTGAGTGTTCTTGATCTGTGTGTCCATGATCCAATCAGTTGTGGCTTATTCCATGGAGTATGGGTTTAAATTCAATGGTGTGAGTTGTTCTGCAATGTCGGATGTGTCTAGTAATGATGGAAAGTATGGTCGAAGGCAGTCCACATTGAACACTAGGTGAAGGCAAAGGAACAACGGAATGTCGAGCTCGAAATAATTCTCCCCTACAGCCTTATTGATGGTGTATATCCCATATCGAAGGAGTCAAAGCTTACGGTGGGGCCCAGCGAGGCACTCCTTCTACCAATGTAGCCAAACTTTGTTGCCCACCTAGAACTTGTGTGGCACCCGATGTTGATCATATCATTGCTTGTAATTAGCATTGGCTTTGTCCAATATGTCATGGACCTCCTAGCGAATGTGCTGGATGTGCTCAATGAATTTGTTAGCCCTGTCAGCTTCAGACTGGACATGGGCCAAAGCTATCTGAGTAGCTGCAATTGGGGTTGGAATCCCAACCCCACCTAAAAGGGGTTATGGCTAGTTGAGCTATGGAGAGCTCTATTGTAGTTGTGTTGGACATAGGGGAGGATTTCGTCCCATGTGCATGGATGCTTCAAGTTGTACATGCGCAGAATGTGTACGATCATCCTGTTGACAACCTCTATTTGGCCATCAGTTTGGGGGTGGAAAGTGATGGACTTAGTGAGCTTGTATCTAGCATCGACCAAAGACTTGAAGAAAATGTACTTAGGAACCTACTATCTCGATCTAAGATAATGGACTATGGGATCCCAAAGTGTACCCATACACATTCAAAGAAGAGCTTAGCAATGGTTTCTGTTGTGATACTCTTCTTGCATGTCACCATAATGGCCATCTTAGAGAATCTGTTGATGACCACAAAAAAGGAGTGGTTGCCATGCTTAGTAGAAGGGAGGCCTGACATGTAATCCATGGAGATCGATTCCCAAGGTCGACTAGAAGTAGGCAGAAGAGTCTATAGGCCTTGCTTCTTGACGGTTGGTTTGGCAATGGTGTAGGCAATGCAGGATCTGATGTACTTCCCAACATCTTGTCGAAGGTTTGGCCAATAAAAATACTTATGCAGCACTTCCACTATTTTCTCCACTTTGAAGTGTCTAGTAACCTGACTGTAGTGTGCCTCCCAACTAATCTTGGCACGCTCAATTGAAGGAACACATAGGTGTCCCAGGTGACATAACAGTGTATCTTAGAGGTGAAAATTTGGAACTTACTTGCCTTCCAGGAGCGTCTGGTATGTGTTGTTGAATTCTGGATCACTCTTGTATAGATGCAGCCACCCCGAAGTTTCGTGCCCACAAGAGTTGAGCATACTGGTCAGCGCCATGACCGATGGTTGATTGAGGTAATCTATAACATTATTGGTGCTTCCCTTCTTGTACTTAATGTTTAAATGGAATTGTTGCAGGTATGTGGACCATTTCTGATGGAAATCATTTTGCAACTTCCCTTGTGATTGTATGAACTGCAAGGGTCGATGGTCTATGTGGATAATTGTTTCATTCCCTAGAATGTAATGCTTTCATTTTCGACAAACCTGCACAATGTAATACATCTCTTTTGTAGTACAAAGGGAGGTACCCAAGGGAATAATGTAATAATGTGATGCCATAGTTAATAAATAAAGTGGTTAACTCGCATCATGTAAGGGACCAGTAGTAGTTAGGAATAATGTGATAAGCCCATTGTATTAGATATATGGTATTGAGAGACCCATGGTATTGACCCAGGGTATTGTATGTATGAAGCCTACATAGAGGTTAGACAATCCCCATTGATAGATGTCAAGGATTATTGTATTGACAAGCATATGGTTTGTGGAGTGTTCTCCTTCCTTTAAGAGTAGTTGTATGGTGTTGCCCTACCTCAAGGGTTTTGATATTAATAAATATCTGAAGTTTATCTATTTTTATCTTGTTATTTCTAGGCCTATTTCTATTTTCATATATTTGCAGCTCAAATCTAATACAAGTGGTATCATAGCACTTTCTTAGGCAAAGCGAAGAGAATTTTTTATTTTTGTAGATTAGATATAAAACTTCTGGTGAAAATTTTGCAGAAACAAATTGCAGACCTGGATTCTTTGCGAAAAATACCAAAAAAAAAAGGGCTGAATCGGAGTCCCAATCAGGGAGATATTGTTGATTTAAAAACCATCTGTGTTGCAGAAACTTTTCTAACGAAAATTCGTGTCTCCAGTAAATTTTTGAAGTTTTTATGGAGAATTTTGAGAAACTAATTGAAGATCTAAGGTCCTCTTGAAAAATTACCCAATTTGAAGAAAAAAATCGGTCGAATCAGATTCCAGATGAGGGAGATATCGTTGTTTTAAAATAAGCTCTTTTTTCGGAATTTTTTTTACTGCGGGACAGTTGTAGAGCAAATCTGAATTTCCAGATTGCATAGATAGAGATTTCTATCGCATGGGAAGATGAAAAATGGTCATTCCATTTCCAAAAACATGTTATAATAAGGATTATGAGCCATATTGATTAAGTTGTTTAAGTGATTTTTTCAAAACGCTCTGCATGGCTCCTAATTTTTTCAGGGAAAGATAATGGTCCTACTATTGAAGAATTCATAAAAAGACAAAAGTCATTATGACCAAAATATTGGAAATATTTGACATGGCCTATTTTTCACGATGAAGTTGCGTTATGGTGGACCTCATTTGACAATAAGAAGTTGTTAAGCCTTCTTGAGGAAGAATTTGAAAATTTCCTTTTAGACAAATGGTTTCATGCTAGAAAACAAGATGATGAGAAACATGTGAGGTCATTTTCTACTGGTATCTCTTTATTATAAGGTTGTATTCAAAAGGAGAATATCATTGTGTCTATAAATCCTAGTTGCAAGCAAAGCTTTATAAATGTTAATTTGGCAAAAAAATTGCAAGTCCCAGCAAAACACATTGAAAATAGACAGATTGATAATGAGGACGTTCAAGTTTATAAAGATTTGAAGATTGTTATGGACAAGTATGTATTGTATTCATATTTTATGCTTCAGATATGGCTAATGTGGATGTTGTTTTGGGATACCCTTGGATGGAATCTGGTGGTACTATCAATATTAAAGTTCATAATAAATTCCTGAAGCTCTAGTATAAAAAGAAGAAAATTACATTACAGGATATTTCCATCAATAAACAGGTAGAGTCCAAGGAGATTAAAGTAGAAAATGTTACAAGTAAAGATACATCAGATGAGGAGTCTGTGATTGAAGTCATACTAGAAGACAAGCAACAATTGCAAGCGCCACAACATGTACCATATACCCATCAGGCTCCATTAGGTGGTGAATTAAAGAAATATACACCATTGGTTAAAACTTCAGCATATCACAACCCACATCACCCAGCAAGAAAACAACCAACATGATGGCAACGAATTAGCAACAAGGAAAACAACCCCTGCACATCAGATAGAGAGGTGTGAAGATCCAACCACAACACATCAACACAGAGGAAATGTCAGGATCAACTCCCATCTCAAGCGAGCGAGGCACTGGCTAGATCGAGTAATGACCTATCTTTAGGATGGCTAGATGCACATGCATGGTACTAGTGGACTAATCTATTGAGTAGATATTATCATTTGTGTTCTTCTTATGTTTCAAGAACAAAACATGTTTAAGGGGGGGTGGAATGTAGTATACCTAGGGGGGATATTATGGGGTATAGAGGGAGGTACCCAAGGGAATAATGTAATAATGTGATGGGATGTAGTTAATAAATAAAGTGGTTAACCCGCATCATGTAAGGGACCACTAGTAGTTAGGAATAACGTGATAAGCCAATTGTATCAGATATATGGTATTGAAAGGCCCATGTAATGACCTACGGTATTGTATGTAGGAAGCCTATATGTCAAGGATTATTGTATTGGCAAGCATATGGCTTGTGGAGTGTTCTCCTTCCTTAAGGAGTAATTATATGATGTTACCCTACCTCAAGGGTTTGATATTAATAAATATCTGAAGTTTATCTATTTCTATCTTGTTATTTCTGGGCTTATTTCTATTTTCATATATTTGCAAGTCAGATCTATTACATCTTTGTCATAGGTGGGATATTTTCAAACTGTGTCTAAAAGTGTCTCACTCTGATATGCCACTGGATGCCCCTGTTAAGTAAGAACTACATCAATAGCATAGTCAGAGGCATCTGTCTCGATCTCAAATGGTTGTTGTAGGTGTGGTAATGTGAGCACTGGTGCAGAGCAGAGGCGATGCTTTAACTCGGAAAATTCCTTCTGTTGGGATGTAGACCAAAAGAACTTTGCTTTTGCTTTGCCCTTGGTGACTTGACTCAAAGGCCAAGTGATATGAGAGAACCCCACACGAACCTGCGATAGAAATTGGCAAGACCCAGAAAGTTGTGGAGCTCCATTAGGGTGGTTGGGGCTAACAAATCTCGAATGACTTGTATCTTGGTTGCGTCCACATGCACACCCCTCTCATCAATGATGTACCCTAGATATTGAACCTGGGTCATACCAAAAGTTAATTTTTCCAAATTGGCATTAAGCTTGTGTTGTCACAGAGTTTGAAGGCCCTACCGAAATATGGCAGAGGTGCTCTTTCCAACACTGGCTAGCTAAATATCAGGATGTCATTCAAATACACCAACATGAATGAGTTGGTGAAGGTCCACAATATGTCATCCATTAGCCTCATGAAGTTTGCGGGGCAATTTTAACCTGAAAGGCATGACCACCCATTCGAAAAGGCCCTCCTTGGATTTGAAGGCAGTCATCCACACATCGGAGGGTTCGATTGGTACGTGGTGATACTCGGAATTCAAGTCAACCTTACTGAAATATTTGGCCCCCTTGAATTGGTCCATAAGGACATCAATCTGTGGGATTGAATACCTATTACATACAGTGATATTGTTCAGAACCCGATAGTCAATACAGAGTCTCTAGGTCTCATCCTTCCTCTGTACCAACATGATCGATCTCCCATTGGATGATGAATTTGGCCTGGTATGCCCTTTCTCTAGAACAGAGAATCGATATCGTTCCATTCAGTAGTGGCACACCTAGGGTCAGATCAATGGATTGCTTGACTTGACAGTGTAGAGGTACCCCTGTGGTTGAGGTCAAGATGTCCCTGTACTCCTCCACGACCTTGTCCATCTGCTCATGCCGTGTAGAGGAGCCCTATCTGGAGGTTTTGGCCACAATCTTCTTCTTTCCCTAAGGGCGAATCACAAGGAAACTAAATTTCCCAGTCTGGGAAATGATATTACTACATTTCTTCACGTGGATCAAAGAGATGGTGGTAGGCAGATCTACCTCTAGTATCCTGTACAACTTATTGCCCAAAGTAATAATAACAGTGCGGGGTCTAGACTCATACACAACATGTAGCTTCCACAAGTATGGTTGTCCTAATAATACATCACAAACTTCAAGAGGAGCAACATCACACAGTACCTCACTTGCAAAGGGCTTGATGTTGTAGGGAAGGAGGCATCGTTGGCTGATGCAAAGATCTCGCCCTTGATGAAGCCACCTGATGGTGTACGATTGCGAGTGTGTTACCATTACTAGGCCCAACCACTTCATGACCTCTGCTGAAATGAGGTTCTTTTGGCTCTTGCTGTCGAAAATGAATTGCAGCAAAGAACCCTCCACCCACATCTAGGAGTGGAAGAGGTGCTCCCCCTCCTCTAGATCTTTGAGCTCATTCTTCTAGATCTTGGTGATGGAAATGGTGGCACTATGCTTAGCGTCAATAATATGCTTTCCTTTGTCATTCCCCTTGTCGAGGTCTGGCTCAAAGTTGGAACATGCATCTTATTCAGAAGCCTTCAACTCAGCCACTAGTGACTATTTGGTTTGACACTCTCTTGTGTTGTGAGTGGGGCTCTTATGGAACTCACACCATTTCCCCATGTCCTTCTTTGTATTCATGGTGTTTTTATTTGTTTGTGGATTCAGTAGGTTGTCTTGGGTCTCCCCACCTTGGATTTATCCTTTGTTATATGGCTTGGGGATGCCTTTCCCTTGATTTGGATCCACAGATCCAAAGTCTCGCTTCTTTTGTATAAATTTCTACTCGACCTTGACAGCATATCGATAGGAAGCACCAAGCGAGGAGATGTCCAAGAATTTCATCTCATCCTGGATGTACTTGTGTACACAGTTGCGGAACTTGAGTACCAAATGCCGCTCAAAATCCTTGATACCAAACTTTGTGCGAAGGGTATGAAAATATTTGTGAACTATGGCACATCTTGGTCCCTTCCCTACTATAGCATGGTCCACTATATGTATTTATATTCATAGCTGCTGACAGGGTAATACTTCTCCTTAATGGAACCTTGGAAAGAATTCTACGTGGGTGCGGCCAAGAATAGTGAGGATTCACTCTCATCCTTCTTCTCGCAGTAGGTTTCCCACTAATCCTTGATGTAGGGGCGCATTTGAGGAGTGCAAAAGTAATTTTTTCCTAGTTTGAAAAGTCATGAATCGAGAAATGTCCTTCTAGCATATTTAACCATTTATCTACATCATCCGCATCTATTTGACCTTCAAATATGGGGATGTCAAGCTTAACTTGTACCTTAAAGGGAGTGGCTCTCTCATAGTGGTTGTCGGATGAAGATGTGTTGCCTGTGGGTAGAAGCCGAAGGATATGGGCAAAGTTGCCCATGATCGCGTTCTTTTGTCACTCAAGGGGTTCTTAAAGCAATAGTTTGAAAGGATCTCCTGCTCCCTCATCTTTTTTTCTTCTGCCATGGGAGGTTGTCAGGGTTTGCGAGGCTGGTCTTACAAGGGTTCAACTAGTTTGAGCCCTAACTCCTTATACACCAACCGCATTGGGGACATGCAAAGAAAACCAAAGAAAGAGTAGACCACTTTGATACCACTCATCCACACTTAAAAAAGAACTAAACAAAATGCAGATATAACCACAAATACAGAGATGCAGCAGAAATAACACTTCATTTCATTATTATCAAAGAACTGAAATATGCTTACAACTTATCTCTGAGAAGAGATATGGCAGATACATGCCTCTAAACTATGTTACAATGAGGCTCAAGGGTTCTTTTATTATTGAACAACAAGGGAAAACCTTAAATAACCAAAACCATAACCCCAGGAGATGGAACACCAAGAATTTGTGGGCCCCATTGGGGTTATTTGGGCAACTAACTTCTCGAGGTCGTAAATTGGTCATATTATCTTTGTTTGGTTGTACGATACCTCGTTGGAAATATCTCTTCAAGTACTACAGGATTTTCTATCTACTGCGGACCTCAAAAAATGTTGTTTAGGGGGTCAAAATTGCTCTAGAAGTTCAAGACCTGGAAAACTATTAAAAATAGTAAATGTTGCTATAAATAAGGAAATTGATGAAACCGACTAAAGGTCTAGGTGGAATAGGTAGGTGGCCACCGATATCCACCTAGATCATATATAATTAATCATGGTCAACCAAGTTCAACCATGTTTATTTTAGTGTTTATAATATTTATCTTTGGCTTTATATAGCTTGGGTTTATAATATTAGACCATTAGGTTTAATATTATTCACTTGGGTTCATAATCCCTTAGGGTTTTAGTATTAATCCCTTAGGTTTATATTATCGATCCCTTGGGTTTATTAATCTAAGGGTTCAATCATGGGTTTATTAAATACCACAGTTTATAATATTTATCTTAGGGTTTATCATAGAATTTTCTCAATATGAAAATCAATCATGGTCTGTCTAATGTCGCATTGTGACAAAGATTGTCTCAATATGAAAATCAACCATGGTCCAACGTCGCATTTTGACAAAGATTATCTTGACAATAAAATCAATCATGGTCAACCATGGTCCAATGTCGCATTGTGACAAGCATTGTCTCAATATGAAAATCAACCATGTTCCAACGTCGTGTTGTGACAAATATTGTCTCAATATAAAAATCAACCATGGTCACATTTTTACAAAGATTGTCTCTTGGTCCAACGTCACATTGTGATAACATGGTCATCCATGGTCAACCATGGTCCATGTTGAAAAGTGCAACAAAATAATCCTAATTTAATTTTGTCCTTGAATTAAATTGTAATTCTAATTCTCATAGCAACTTGTAATAGTTAACTAAGTTAATTTGACTTAGTTGGCTCAGTTAATTCGAGTTGGGAGTCTATCTAGAGTCATGTATAGTGCTTTCTATATTTTAGGGGCCCATGTTGAATTCTTTTGAGTTGTAATTATTTAATTCAGTTTAACTGAGCTAAATTCAATTAAACTAGTTCCAACTAATGGAGGAATTAGTGGGAGATCCAGTAGCGGGGTGTAACCTGTAGTAATGGGGAGTAACCAGCACTGCTTAACCAGTAAACTAAATATTTACTCATCATTAACTCATGCATGTCAGATCAGAGAAAGACCCAGTCGAGATTATAGTTCAAGAATAGTGTACTATCAATTGTAAAATCATCTAAATTAAATCGATGGTGCATGCAATCAGAAAGAAGGAATATTGATGGATTTCATAGTTATGGATGAGGAATTCCCCAATTAAATGTGGGCTAATTCCCTAGGAGCCACGAAAGGAAATAGGAGCTTGGCAGGCAGCAGAATTGGTTAAGTATTGGCTTGCGCTGGTTTGTGAAGTTGTGAGACAAATTGTGATAGTGCAGAGTTTTCTCGGGCTTGAGCAAAGCATTGTAATATTCTCAAATCTAACCATGTGAATAAATGTGTTGAATTTGAACATGGCAGAAACCACTTGATTACTGTTCAATGATGTGAATCGTTAACAAGTACGATAGAAAACACCATTAATGACAATGGTCCTCAAGATACTCTCAGTACAATCTACAGAGTGTGAAAAGATGATCTGAAGTCAAACACTCATAGAATCGTTCGATCAAAGGCCAATGATGAGAACCTGTCATTGAAGGCGAGAAACCTACCATTAAGACATGTAGGCTCCAAGGTACTAAAAAGGGACTCTATATCAACTTCCTAGATAATGGACTAAAGTCGATAGGAAGTGACCCGTCGCAGGAGGGCCTATGACATGAAACTTAATGTCAAGTTTTGAAGAATAGTTTGCAATGACTAACTCAAGGATGGAAGATACGATTGAGGGCTACAAATTGCAAGGTAATTTGAACTAAGGTTTAGACTTCTCTTGAATATATTAGTGACACAACAAAATGTTTTGGCATCATTTGACTCAAAAAATAAAATCCAAACCAACTGAAGGCTTTCAATGAGGTATGGTCAACTAAGAAACAAATAGATTTCCCAACCTGGACACGAAAGTCACAGAGTGTCATGTTCAAGAGAAACATACTACCTTTTACAAATACAAAACAAAGATTCTTTCTCACTTTCCCCCCATAATTACTGGCAAGTACCTCTTTATTTTTTACAAGCTTGAGGAGGATAACATATGCTTGTCTTGTAAGCTCATCCTTTGGATGAGTCCTTCGAAGTATTTTAATGAACCATAGGAAGGTGAGGTTTAGTCTCATCATGCTTAATGATTCTTGTACTGTTTATATTTTAGAATTCCAATAAAGGGGTAACTCGATGTCTTTTTCATATTTAAAGAGTTTGAAAAGACACAAAAAGAAAACTCGTTCAGTTCTTTCAACATAAATTTTAACAAGCCCAAAGAAAGTAAAACTCAGTGTTTTTTAGTTTTTGGGAGTCAAGAGAAAATCATAAGTAAACTCCACAATGTTCTTTTTCATAAATTTAGTCCCTCAAGCCCGAAAAAGGATAAAATAATGCACGAGAGAACTCTATTGACCATGATTCGTCAACGTATATGTTTTTCGCAAATATTTTGGTTCAGTTCATAAAAGGGATAAACTTATACTGAATAGATGGTTGTTCATTTACTTTTACAAGTTCGAACAATCAAGTACTCAATGATCTTTTCATTTTTAAGGAGTTTGAAAAGGGCATAAAGAGAACTCCAAGGTTTCGTTTTTTCATAAGTTTTAACGAGTTTGAAAAAGTGATAAAAATATACTCAATATCATTGATTTTCAATTTAATTAACTAGTAGGAAAAGACAGGAAGAACTCTACATTTTCATGTACGTTTTACGAGCATGAAAATATAGCAAAAGAAGATCGGGATTTTCATGAGTTTAACGAATCTTGAAAATAATAACTGAAATGGACTCGAAATAATTTTCATTTTTATACAAGCTTGAAATAGAGAAAAACTATGCTTGAGAGTAGTTTCATTTTTACACAAGCTTGAAACAGAGAGGAAACCATGCTTGAGAGTGGTTTCATTTTTACACGAGCTTCAAACGAAGAGGAAACTATGCTTGATATAAGTTTTCACACCCCCAACATAATGACTACAAGGGCACATGCCCCCCAAACTTCATTTCATTCACCTATATAGATTACTAGTTACTAATAGGCGGATGCAATGAAGGTTCATTCACGAGATGTGATGAAAGACTCGACTTAATTAGGGGAGGATTTGTTTCATTTTTTTTTAACGAGCTTGACACAGAAAAAGAACTATTCTCATGGAACCTTGTTTCATTTTTTAATGAGGTTGACACAGTAAAAGAACTATCCTCATAGGAACTTGTTTTATTTTTTAACGAAGATGACAATGTAGAAGAACTATCCTCTTAGGTATATGTTTCATTTTTTAAAGAGGTTGACACAGTAAAAGAACTATCCTCATAGGTATCTATTTCATTTTTTAATGAGGTTGACACAGTAACAGAACTATCCTCACTAGTGTTGTTTCATTTTTTAACGAGGTTGACATAGTAAAATAACTATCCTCACAAGACCTTATTTCATGGCTTCCAAATGGAAGAAACACATGCCAAAGGACAAAACTCGATCATGGCTTCCAAGAGGTATTCATCAGATGGAAGAACAATTCTCTGGAAGGAACACATGTCAAGCGGATCAATAGGGATAAGAAAATCGTATTCAACTTCCCCCATTGAAGTTTTGACCATGTCAGTTACCAAATCAAAGTCAAAATAAGTCAAGCAGATAGTGAGAGGCTCACTTGCATCAATAACTAAAAACATGGGACAGGTTTCCACATAATTAACCCATGGCGGGATAGGCACCACTTCCATATAAGAATCATTCACGGGTGTCGGATGACTAGTAGTCGAAGCAAGTTCAACGTATGAAAGTTGATCAACTTCCACAATGTTTCCATTGTGAGGGAAGGACATCATGCGAAAGAGTGTCGATATGATAACTTTCATGGCATAGACATAGTCTCGCCCAAGGAGAAAATTGAAATCCAAGGAACCTTGAACTACCATAAGATAAATACAAATAGCCTTACCTTCCAAGGTAATAGGTAACTTAAGAAGGATACCTAAAGGTTCACTAACAATTTTGTTAAAAGCTAACAGATTTTGTGTAACAGGTACAAGCTAAGGGGAACCCAAAGCTTGCCAAGCAGTCGAGGATAAAATATTGACAGAAGCACCTGCATCTACATTTATGCGATGCACATTCTTACCATAAGCCTTCAAAATGATTTGGAAAGGGGTGGAAGAAGGAAGAAAAGGTTCTGTTAGTCTACTCCAATCAAAAGAAATAACCTCATTACTTGGATGGGGTTCAAAAGCAATAGATGAAATGCCCCCATGTGTAGAAGAATCTGAGGTAACATGAAGAACATGAGTGGTATGAAGATCACTCGCTAAAGGGAGAGTGTGATTGACCGAAGATGGAATCGATTTGACTACTTGATCAACAAATGGTCCATTGACCTGAGTGATACATGTTTCATTCTCCAACGGAAGAGTGGGATTGACTGTACTTGGATTTAGATCAATCACTTGATCCAATTGACAGTATATGGGGAGAAAGTTTGTGGTCATTATTTGGAAGTTCTTGTTGTGAAACAGTAATTTTTTCCAACAATTTTGAGGCTTCATCCATGTGAGTTAAAAGGTGACTATGATGAGTCCCTTAGCATAACCTACAAGGAAACCTAACTTTAAAAAATTTCCCTGAAACCTAAGAATCATTGGTTGATGGATCAATAGTAAGTTGATGAGAATTATTTGACCATACTTCCAAAACCTTAGGAATACTAGGAAAATTGATAAGGAAGTGGTCACCCTTACAAAACTTGCAAGGGTATCTGTGCTTGTGGTGCATATTGGAAGTTTCTTCAACATTACCATTACCTACAACCATACCTAGTTGGTTGACTTATTTCTTATCTTGCTTCTTATTTTTCTTCTTCCCTTTCTTCTTCTTCTTAGTGACCTGGTTACTAGCATCAAGGCTTTTACCAAGCGAAGAAGAAGAAAGGGAGGAGGACATGTTATGTGAAGAAGGCGAAGGGTCAACAAGAGGATGGTGATGTTGAGATGATGCACTCGGTCGAGGTGAAAAACTCAGTTGATTTGGTGCAATTGGAGTATTTGGATTTAAATAAGTTGAGAACGGCCATATAGGTAAACCTATCGTGAATCTAGGAAGTGACAATGTGGCTATATAAGGAGGACTGACATTTGCAAAATCAGGGAGAGGATTAAGGTTCCCGTTAAAAGGGAGGTCTTTATCAGTAACTTCCAACATTGACGTCATTAGATTCAACTTAGATAAATTTACTTTTTAATATTAACAATCAAAAATCTCAATTTGCGCCTAAGGTAAGTAAAAAGTAAAAATAAACAATTAAACACACGCTAAAAAGTCTAAGGATTCAAACCATGCAAACTGACTTTTCACAGAGAAATCACTAGTTGGTAATGGAATCCAATGTCACGAGGATCAAAGTGAAATTTAAATAACGATAGAGCGGATGGAACTAATTACACTGGCAACCTGCTTAATGAAACAATCTGGTGCAAGTAACTTCACTTATGCCATCTCGAGTGAATATTACCCTCCAACAAGTCCAATTGAGTCTAGTCATCTTTGTTCCAAGTACAACATGACATTCCCTCTGTCATCACCTCAGGTAATAACCTTAAGATTATGGTCTCTAAGATTTCCAACTACAACAATTCAACCTGGGGGAACAGTCACAGATCAGACGTACATGTAAGGGCAGAGTAACAAAGCTCAATCCCCTTGAAAGCTCCTCAACATGGTTAATTGCAGATTTAATTTCAAGTGACCCCAAGTACCTTTCAGCACCATTTGTCATACGTGTAAATTTTTGTACCATAGCCAATGAAGTGGGTACGATCACTTCACCAGGTCTGATATGATCTTGTGCTTGACTCTTTTGTAAGGGGAGCTTCCCATAGCAAAATTGTAATAACTAGATTTATCTCCCTATCACAATATTCTAATGTTTGTCTGCAGCTTTGGAAAGTTTACTCACTTCCCTATTCCAAATCCCTACAACTTAATCTACTGTAGGTGGAAAGATCCCTAAAAATAATAAAAATTATAGATGAATTTTATTAATGTTGCGTTATTAAGCTATTATTTAGTCAAAGGGTAAATGGATGTGAAATTGATGGTATTATGACTTGACTGAAAACTCTAACGCATCGAGTATGAAATTTGTAATCTCTTCATTTCGATGAATTCTAGCTAGAGTAAGTAAAGAGGTTATTCTTTACAATACTAACTCCAAAATGTGCCACTTTTGATTTTTCAATGCAATTCAAGCTCTAAGTTGCAAACCATGCAATGTAATCTATGCACAATTTGCTTGAAAACTATGCAAATGTAGTCTATGCACAATTTCTGTGAACATTATGCTAATGTAATCTATGCACAATTAACGTTCATGAAATGATAATTCTAACAATGCAAATGTACTCTATGCAAGAGAATTCTTCAAAACAAACACAAGATGATTCCAAATCATTGAAAGAACAACAAGATTATTTCTCTTCACTAATACAACTAAAGAACCAATCAAGTGTAAGTAAAGCAAATCGAGTGAAAAATCCAGAGATAAAAAATAATGACACTCAAAGGTGATTAACACTCAGACACAATTTAAAGTAAAAACATACAAAAATTGTTAAGAAACTGAGACAAACCTTTGAGCAATGACCAAAGGAAATCAAATTCAAAACCTCCAATGAAATCCTTAAAATGAAAATGCTTGAATGAATGTTATTAAATCAACGCTTAAAGTGTAATTTTGATTAAACTTCAGTACTTGAATAAAAATGACTTATGTTTTCAATGCAGCACAAGAAGCACATCTCATCAAAACACTAATTCTTGAGAAACCCTACATTTCAATCCTTGAAAATGAAAAAATATCAAGAAAATTCCTTCACAACACCCAATCAAACACACGGAGACTAACTGGAGGCATAGACAAGTGTAATGAAACCTAAAATAAAAACAAAAATTCAAACTTTAATGAGAGGAAAAGTTATTTTTTCAAAAATTCTCAAAGTACGCATAGGGAGACAATTTAGTACAGTGCATATACGCACTAGTGCTAAAGGTAATATGTGCAGATTTGCACTCTGTTTCTTAACAGAAACCGTGCAAGTGGAGAAACTTAAAGAAAAAAATAATAAATAAATAAATAAATATATATATATATAAACAAATCACAAAATCTAAAATATCATTAACTTGTCAAGACTCAGATAAAGCTATCAAAAAGGTTCGAGAATAAAAAACAAGGAGATGCGTGAGAACAATACTTTCCCCAGTATGGTTGCCAATTTGTTATGAGGACTATTCGCAAGTGTGGACACAAGCAACCTCCCTAGGTTTCCAACAAAACCTAGTAACAAGGAAACAATCAAGCTAATTCCTTCCCCAAATCTATCTTTTCTTGAATCATAAGCTAACAAGGTGATAAAGGAAAATTCATACCTTATTATGACATGCTTGATGAAGATTCCCCTTTGTGCTTCAGTGCAGCTCCTCCGTGCTTGAATCCAGACCTGCACGCATGGAAACAACAAAGGATCAAAGGCATATGCAGCATAAATGATTCAATAATTCAAACTAGTGATCAAGGATACTAGTAACAAACATCATTCCAACTGACCAATAGAAATAACATAAACCATCCATGAAATTCATCAATTAATCCATTAAACAATGTAGTGAGAAGAAACGTTGTCTGTATAAATTTCATAAACATAAAAGAGCTACAAAACATGTGCCTTGATGTTGTGAAGCTCCTCCCATTGATCTCAATCCTCTCCAAGAATGATAATCTCTTCAACCTAATTTCTCCAACCTATACTTACTCTCAGCAACCTCCCTCAACTCCCCCACCTATGGCTTGATTAATAGGCCAAATGGAAGTAGTTTGAGATCCTTATTCCAAGGATGAGCTCCACTAAAAGAGCAATGATGGATTCTTGAAGAATGGGGATTAGCTTTGTTATCACTCTGTAATTTTTTAGGTTGCAGAGAAAATTACAGGCTAAACTTACAGGGAAGGGTAGGAAAGTTCACTGGATCCTTTAAGATCTATGGTATGGAGGAGAAGAAAAAGATTTAATAATCCAATTAAAAGCAGAGCAATTAATAATTATGTTTTAAATTTTCAGTAGAAAACATAGAAATTATTCATAAGTCAGATACAGAGTGTACTTTTAAACAAATTCCATTCATACTCTTCTTAGAATAATTTATATTTCAGAAACATATATGAAAAACAATGAAAACATTTAACAAAGAAAAATGCACATCAACAATGGAATTAACACAAGAATCATGTAATGCTTGTGTTTTATTACTTAAATAAGATCAATGATAGCTCTGTGAGCTCCTTTACAACATAAGTCCTTTCTTCAAAACTAATCCCAACACTAATACTTCGATTTTTGAAGTATTTATACAAAAATAACTACAAAATATCTTGATTCAAAATATCAAGATGGAATCTTATTAATGTCTAATATAATTACAAAATTAGAACAAAATAATAGGAATCTTCAAACTATTGAATATTGGCCCTTTTTTTAGGAATATTGTTGGTGATTGGGCCTCAAAATCTACTGCATTGTTTTGCCTTGTTGTACAATTACGAATTACTCCAGTAATTCGTGTTGGCATTATGTTTCTGGTATGGTTATATGTTACAGATGTTGTACTTGATGGCAACACCCATGGCATGACTCTCAATATGATGAGAATTAAGAAGTACGCAGGAGAAAAGTTCACAGAATTTTATGCAGAGAAAAGTTTATAAAATTTTATTTCATGTGGAG
>APFE030580190.1:45855-59566 GCA_000404065.3 Pinus taeda
GGAGGGGTGTACAAACTTCCTGGGGTATACATCCGGCTAAAACAAAGACCTCTGAACAATCATGCTCCACACAAAACAGAGATTGGGACTATTATAAGTGTAACTATGGCTAACTGTGATGCATGCTCTTTCTCTTTGAGCAGTTTCTCCATTTCTAATTCCATGTCCCTGATCTGGTTGTTTAGCTCGATGACTATCTTGAACATATCCTATTTCTGCTTCTCCATCTCTCCTAGCTCCTTAGTATGTGGATCCTTTGTGGTAGGCAGCTTTAATTGTTTTGTCAAGGCTGCTATGTCAACATCCTTTTTCTTTAGAAGTTCTTCAGCTGCCTTGATATCCTTGGGATTATATCCCAACTTGATCACCAAGTCCTCCAGTGACTTGATTCTAGTATCCTTGGCTAAGGATGAAATCTTCTCTAACTTCAGTTAGGACAGTACATGATTCAGTGATGCCTGCAATTTAGAGGTAGACATGGCAGTGTTAGTGAGTGTGGAATACATCATCTCACTTGTTTGTTTGTGCAGATCCAGCTAGTCTATGGGATGATTATTCTGTGCATCAAAAATGAACACAGATTCGTTGTAATCTTCAGGTGGCCTGGGAGCTAGTACTTTGGCTTCGAGGAATGCTATTTGCGTTTTCCATTCTCTGAGTCGAATGTTGATAGTAATATGTCCTGAGATACAACTGTTTGTTTCCAGAACTCCATATAAGTGGAGGCTTTTAGCATTTCATTCCTTTGCTTAATTGTCGTGTATTTGGAAAAAATGTTGGGCTCAACAGTGCCTTGAACTGAATCAACTCTCTTTGATGTCTCTAGAGGATCTCTAGAAGTAAATGAAGACGGTGATCCTATGAAGATATCCTCCTCTCTGCTAGACACATGAGGAACTTTCATTAAAATAGTCTTATGTTATCTTGTGTCCTACTGAAAAACAGTTGCAGAGTTGGTTTTTTGCTTCTATAAACTAGGAAATCTTTTGCTCCTATTTCTATCACTGGGGAAGATTCTTCTTCTCTTACTCTCTTCTCTTATTTCTCGTTGGGTACGGATGTTTGAGTGGTTATAGTAGATATAACCTACCCCTATGCCTACTGCAATGTGTTTTCCACCCATTGAGTATGGTTCATGTACTGCTCGATTTCTAGTCGAGGAGTATGTGAATAAGGTGTGGTCTTTTTCTCCACCCTTAGCGTTGAGATCAAGCCAAAAGGGTCATAAGACTAGGTGAAACTCAATTTAAAGTTCATTTGCTTCAACAGCAAATCGGCTTCCTTACTAGTTGCTCTGGTATTATAGACAAAAGGTCCTACTCTGGCTTTAATCTTGAACTAGGCATTCTTCTTGGTTGCCACGAAATGTAGATCATCCATGTGAATCAACCGTCGTATGTACTCTAATGAAAAAAGTCTCATAGGCAGAAATTTGTTCAGTTTGTAGTGTCGCATCTCACACCCATATATCTGAATTTGTGTGTAGGTCTGGTAAAGATACCAACCCCCTATCTTTACTTGATCACTTAGATGTAGAATCTTCTTAATGTCTTCACCTATCATGGGCTCCACATCCCTATATAGAAGGCATGCCACTGTGTATAAGAACTGGTCCACAAAGTCTGTGAAAGAAAATTCTGTGGAATTACTTCTCACTAAGGATGTCCATTGTATGACTGACTAAGCATTACCCTGCTCATCCATCTTTTGCAAGGTGAAAGGGAATCAATTTGCTTGTTTATAAATAAACATGTACACTAAAACAAAGGAGTATTTGAAAGCTCCCTCTATAGAAAATTTTATAAAATGGTCATGCATAGCCTCTGCAATAAACTGACTGTAATTAAAAATGATTGGTTGCTCATCAGTGGTGAAAATTGACAAGAAGCCAACAATGGCCTGATCAACCCACTGGTCGGAATGATAACTAAGAATGTAAGAGATGATGGAAATAATATGCTTTGTTCCCTCAAGGAACATGGAAGATGAATATGGAGGGTTGGTTTTTGGTAATTGAGCATCTTCAGGCAGAAAAACTTCAAAGATCTTGGCTCTCTGGGGAAAAGTTAAATTCTTTTAGAGCTCTGTGAGAGAGCCTACTAACAGTGGCTTAGCTGACTCTAGGATTGTTACCAGGAGCATTTGGGTAATGGCTTCAGCTATGATAGTTATCAAAACTTGACCATTGTGACTTACGAGAACTCTCTTAGAGGGGACATAACTCAATTGACACCAAGAAACTAACTTAGGGCAAAAAATGGGCCTGTGGGAACATGCACTGAGGCAAGGTAGACTCCCACATATTAATTTCATCACTTTGGTCAAGGAATTTATATTTTAACCAACTATGAAGTTTGAACAAGTTGAATTCACAGTTGGTTCCATCAATTTTATATTTCGGGTCTAATAAGGGTACATGACCTAAGTCTACAGGTGGGGGCAGCATGGGGTTCTCTTCTAGTTTCTTTCCCTTTTCTTTGGGGAATTTCATTTTAGGCCACATGATGAATTTGTTGAGATGATAAAATGGTCACGGATTACCTGAAGTAGGAAAACTACAGAGGAATGCCAAACTGGGTCACCGATGACAGTTTGAAACAGTAATGGCTAGGTAATTTAATTGATCACTGTTGTGGCTTAAGAATTTGTAACCTACTATGAATCATATGACATGGTGAAAGAAAGAAGTTTTGCGATTTCAGAGCATTTATATAGAGCAATTTCCTAATTAACCGTTAATCCTTAACCGTTAACGGGGATTGGGACCATTGCACATGGAGCAGAAGGGAGTTAATATAGTAACGACTCGTTGACATGGCGAGAGGGGCATCAAATGGAAGCATAAGATTGGGAGGAAATGAGTGACCGGGATAAGTTTAACGGTCAGGAGTAGTCATGGGAGTGGAGTTCGCAAGGGTGAGGTGGAGGAGAGCGCGTGGCAGGAAGGTAGATTGAGGTGGTAAGTATGGTGGGGTTGGAGATATGTCGTGGCATGTAGGTGTTGATGGAAGGTAGGGACAGGAGGTCCACGTGGCAAGCAATGAGTGGAAGTGGAAACGGTGGAAGTCAACAACAGAAGACTTTTTTTTGGGGGGGTGGGGGCCGCGATGAGAGGAAAGTGAGGGGGGGTTGCGAAATGTCAAGAGAGTACCACGTAGCAGGAGCTTCGGAACCCCCCCCGCCAACATGGAAAAAGCATAATTGAGCTCGAGGGGGGGCGAAAACATTCCCCCGCCGTTGATCCGAGTGGGGGATGACCTCAGCTATCCATTTTATTTGAAAGTGCGAACTTAGGCTAAAATACATATTGTAAACATTATTACAAGTGCATTAAAGCACAATTAAACCAAGTGATTAATTTATTCTCTAATCTAACCTATTGTATTCCTAGCCTAATCACGATTAAACAGTTTGATTAGCCCAAATTATTTCTAATTTTCCTATTTAGCAAGTGGCATTTAAACAAGTTGCACACTTTATTCAAATTTTATAAATGTAAACTGCTGCAATACTGATTTTTCTTGGTGACATTTAGATTTTCTCACCTAGGGGGACATTTTGACACATTTTTATTTTTTGTTTTTTGTTTTTCTTTTCTTTTATTTTCATTTCTTTCTTTGTTCTATTTTTTTTGTCCCCTATAGTTTATTATATTTTCTCTATATATATATATATATATATATATATATATATATTATTTTGGAAATAAATTTCAAACATGAAACATTATTTACATTTTTCAAATATAAAATCATCAGGTAAAAACAACTCCTCCTATGAAATGTAGGACCCTAACAATGGCTCCAATGGGGATGGCATCCTCCTTGTGAGGTGCTAAGAACACTGTAGATTCAATAGCTTTGATCCATTGGGCATGCTGCAAAGCTCCTCCAACTGCACTGTTTCACTTGTCTTTTATTCATATCAATGGTAACACATCAAATAGAAAGCTCAGGGCCTTCATTGCGGGCTTCAACTTCTGTTGATAGTCACCTGCACTTTTGCAATATAAAAGTAAAATGGTATTTTACAATGGCGATGATCGGAAACAATGCTTAAGATGCTTGTCATTCACTGGTCCACTTGACCGCTCTTCTCCATTCAAATTGATTAACTAGAATGCATTGTTACACCTGAAAGCTTCCATCTTAAAAGGCCCTTTCCATAAGTTGTCAAATTTTCCATTTTTTCCTTTATCCTCATTTCTGGAATCCCATTTCAAAACAAGATCATTGAGTTGAAAGTCATCTTCCTTAGTCCTTCTATTATAAATCCTTTTGATATTTTCTTGGGTGACTTGGGTTTTATGATAGACTTTTCTTCCCTTGACTTTTGTAATTGAATAGTCTAGTTTATCCTTCTTTGGTTGTCATTGGTCTCCACCTGAGCTTCTTGCAAAAGTTTTAACACTGGAATTCCCAAAGAAGTTGGGAAAACAACATATGTCCCATACATTATCTAGAATGGTGACATTCCAATGGATTTCTTGGTAGTAACTCTGTCAGCCCATAGTGCATTGATTAATTTTTTGTGCCATGACTTTTTGTTCTCCAGTAATAATTTCTTGATAATGTTAACCAAACTCCTATTTGAGGACTCAACTAACCCATTACCCAAGGGTAATAAGCAGTAGAATTTCCTAACCTAATATGATATTTGTTGCAAAATTCTATCATTTTCCTGGACTTGCAAGCAGCAACATTGTCAGTTATAATTTTATGGGGGCAGCCAAACCTAGACAGTATATTTCCTTCCAGAAATTGGGTAATAACGGTATGAGTGACTTGTCTAGTGGGAATGGCTTCTATACATTTAGTAAAGTAGTTTGTTGCTATCAAAATCCACTTTTGTTGGCCTGAGGAACTTGGGTGGATTTCACCAATGAATTCTAGACCCCATTGTTGAAAAGGGAATTTTACTTAAATTCGTTTTAATGGTAAAGGTACCAGCGTTCTTTTTCCTTCAAATATTTGGCACTGATGGTAGGAGATGACCTTTTTATGCACATTAGAGAATAGGGTAGGCCAGTAAAAACCAGCTCTAAGGATTTTGTTGGTTGTATATTTCCAATATAGATGGCCACCACAGTCTCCCTGATGAAATTCCTCCAAGACCTTGTCTGATTCATCTTTCAACAAACACTTTAGTAACATTCCTCCAGCATCTTTCCAATATAAATTATTGTCAAGAATGCAGAATTTCGAAGATTTCATTTTAAGGAACCTTGCTTTGGTTTTAGTTAAACTAGGAGGAGCATATAAGTTCTGTAAGACAGAAATTATGTCTACATACCATGGTGATGTGCTGAAAACTTCTGAGATCGGTGGAGTCACCAGCTCTTCATGTTCATCTAATTCTACAATAAAATTGATGTCTAACACATTACAATTAGACTCTATCATGAGTTTTGCTAAACCCTGACCCTTGACAAGCTTTGTCAGTCTAATTTCAATATCGTGTTCCAGAATGGTGGCAATCCATTTGCCCCTTATGCCATCTGGATCTGTTTGTGTGAGTATGTCCTTGACAACTGCACTTGGGACAAAAACAATAATATGTGAGTGCAAAATATAAACCCTGAAATATATAAGGGAATTTACTAATGCAAATGCATGTTTTTCCATGATGTCGTATTTCAGTGATGCTTATCTCAATGCTTTGCTGAAAAAGGAAATTGGTTGTTCATGTCCTTCAACATTCTTCTGCAACAACACAACTGTTATTGTATGATTATATGCAAAAGAGAAAATTATGAAATCTTTTGTAAATCAAGACTTATTAGAATTACCATTATTGTTAATGCTTTCTTGACCTTAGTGAAAGAATCCTTTGCATCATTATGCCATTTAATTTCGTTATCCTTCTTTAACATGTATGTTATTGCTTTTAGGATTTCAACCAAATTTGGTATGAATCTCTGAAGGAAGTTTATTTTTCCAATAAAGGATTAGACCTCTTTCTTGTTCCTAGGGGGATCATATCTTCAATATTGCTTTCACTCTGCTAGGGTTAATTTTATGCCATCCTTTGAGATGATATGTCCTAGCAGTTTTCCCTCTTCTAAGCCAAATAGTGTTTTCTTAGGGTTAAGAGAGATACCAAATTTGCTGCATTTTTTGAAAACTCTCCTTAAATGGAGAAAATGTTCCTCATCTATCTTTGAGAAGACAATGATATCATCTAAATAAATTACTATAAACCTACCTAATTCATCTACAAAGGCAAAATCCATTTCTCTTTGGAATGTAGCCCCAACATTCATCAGATCGAAAGGCATTTTCACATACATGAAAGTGCCCGAAGGTGTTCTAAATGTTGTTTTCTCTTGGTCATCGGGATGTACTACAAACTGGTTATAACCATAAAATACATCTAATAAAGAAATTCTTTCTAATCCAACTACCTTCTCTAGGATGTGGTCCATTTTGGGCAAAGGATAGTTTTCTTTCAGAGAAGCTTTATTGAGATTTCTAAAATCAATACATAGTCTAATCTCCCCAGTATTTTTCCTGGTAGGAACTAAGTCTGATACCCATTTTGAAAACCGCAGGGGTACAATGATTTTGGCATCATACAGTTTTTTAACTTCTTTCTCAACTAGGGAAAAAAGCATTGGGTTGATCCTGCTGAGTTTCTATTTAAAATGTTTATGGTCCTCTTTTATAGGAATTTTATGTTGTCTAACGCTGGTATCATAGGACTTTAAATCCTCATAACTCCAAGCAAATACATCTATGAATTCTTTGAAAAGCTCTATATACTTCAGCTCTTCAGCTAAAGGCAAATATTTAGACAATTTAACTATTTTAGGATTTTCTTTGGTTCCTATGTTACATTCTTCCACATTGGCTCCAGCAGGTTCTATTTTAGGTTTTTTAGCCACGTCATTAAAATCAAATAAATCTTCCAAGGGAACTAACCCTCTAGGCAAAATATTATCCTTCAACTTCAAAAAATTTTACTCTTCTTGATCTTTATCCAATTTATTCACTTCTACTTTATTCATTATTTTATGTACATTATTATATACATCACAATCTGTGTCTATATTGGCACACTTGAATTCATCCTTTGACTGCAAAAAAAAAAAATCAATATGTTCATCATTGCAAGTACTTGATATTATCTAGGACAGCTGGTCTGTTTTTAACTTCAATTGTGTACTAGTGACTTGGGCGATAAGGCATTTTGCAAGTACTATCTGAAGTAACCAGACCATTAGCTATGATGTTTTGACCTCTTTGAACTACAGATAACTCATACTCAACAAAACGTTCAAGGAAATCTAGAACATCATTCATATTAGCCCTTAACCTTGGATGTTTAGCTTAATATTCCCCTTTGATTTATTTAATTATGAGTTCAGAATATCCATGAACTGAAACTCTTTTGGCACCTAATTTTCTCAAAAGTTGCAATCTTATGGTTAAGGCTTCATACTCAGCTATATTATTGCTACAATGAAAGTTCAATTTATATGAATGTCCTTCGGCTTTTCTAGTTTGTGAATTGAAAACCCACACACCTGCTCCTAATCCTTCCTTGCTTACAGCCCCATCAAAATCCATGTTCCATAAAGGCTTATTTTCTTCATCCAGTTTACAATGTCTGTTTTTTTTTCTTCCATCTCACACAAATCAGTTTCTAGGTTAGGGAGTTTTCCTCCTATACCTCCATCATTATACAAGATAAAAGAGTCTAGGTCTGAATGGATTAAATACAAGGGATGGTTGTTTGGTCTATCTTGATTGCTAACCATGTATTTCATTATGGTTTCTTTGTAAAGTCTCCTAGGTTGACCAAAAACATGTATGGTAGCATAACTCATATCCATTTGCAGGGTGCCTTGCAGCTTTTCCCCCCATGATCTAGAGAGTAACATTCCATACTTTGGGGGTATGTCTACCACTAAGATGTCCATGACTATGCTTCTGGCACGAATTTGAGCTAGGGTAACACAAAGGTCTTTAATGAAACCAAGGCACCTTACCTTGCTGGAATCAAAAGAATGCAAGTCTTTATATGGCCTAGTAATGTCAAGGTTCAATTTCTCCATTATGGCTTGGGGCATTAAATTGTGTGAGGCACGAGAGTCGAGCATGACATTGTGAAGACTTTTATCAAGGATATTGGGATTGGCATAGAAAGGGGAACATTTCCATCTTAGGGTTTACCTTATGCCTCTAGACCAAACAACAGTTCAAGCTTGTCATCAGCAAGGTTTAAAATATTTGTTCCTTCTCCTACTTTTAAGGCTTTCATTACTTGTGACTTGTACGCATTCTTATTCATCGGTTCAATGAGGGGGATTGAAATTTTAGCTTTATCCAATTCATTTTCTATGTTGAAAGAGGTTTGTGGCTTCTCTGTTTCCTTGATGTTCTAATCTTGTTTTTTCAGGTATTATTTTTGAGTATTTTCTTTGGATTGACTATAGGAAGGAACATCTTTAACTTGATTGGAAGAAGGGATATCAATCTAAGTTTTCTTTGATCGATTATCAACAGTCTTATTGGGAGGACTATCAGAGATTTTCTTTGAAGGAGTATCAACCATTTTGCCACGCATGAGGTTATATTGCCTATGCACTTCCATTATGTAATTCTAATAACCTTGTTTGTATTCTTTAGACTCTAATAGAATTGTTTCTGGTTGTGAAAGAAAAAATTAGATCTTTCTCTTCTTTAGTAAAAAAAGATATGATCAATTTTTCTCTCCCCAAACAAATTAATTTGGTTTTCCTCTGAATATTCTTCTATTTCCACTTCTGCTTCAGCATAGTTTTCCTAGAAAGGAGGCCTAAATTGTTGATCATTAGGGCCCCTATGTTCCCTTTGTTTTATTAAAGGCAGATTTCTCCTGAGATTTTGATTTCTGTTTTGAGAATTTGCTTGGTTATCCCTAGGAGGGGTTCTATCAACCACTCTCATCCTCTCCATCGTTCTTTCCATGGTTGTGACTAAGTTGTCTATTTTTAAGTCTGATGAAGAGGAGGAAGGTTCCTCCTTGATGGTAACCCTTCTTTCAGTTTTAAGCTTGAATTTTTTGGCTAATAAATTAGCCTCTACTTTGACAGTGTTACTTTCCATTTCTCCAAGTGTGGTAGGGTCTCTTTCTCTTAATTGGTAGGCCATGTCAACATCAAATCCTTAAAGGAAATGAATGAGGGCTAACCCTGGTAGGGGCTTTATAGCAGTTGGAATGGCATTATAAACTCGATTAAACCTACCACCATATTCTTCAACAGTTTTATTAGGCCCTCTTTTTAAATTTTTATATTCATTTAAGACCCAGAGGGGATTCTTTTTAGTTTCCCATATATTGAGGAAAGACTGATGAAAGGCAACAAGATCATTAATGGTGGGTGTTGGTAAAGATTTAAACCATTTTCTTACCTCTCCATTAAGGCTTTGAGCAAAAAGCCTCTATTAAGATATTCCGACACATAGGAAATAGTTAAGTATAACTTGGTATAGTGTAGAGTTAAGTAAAGTGTGTTTCTTTACTATGTACTTTTGTAACTTACAATCTGACGGTCATGATATGTTCTAGACATGAAGTGATCCGACGATTCATTCTCTCCTCAGTATTACCAACGCTTGATCCATGGCTTAACACCTGTTTGGTCCATGATCTCTATTTAAAGAGCATGGAGGGTCATTTGTAGGTTAACCATTCATGAGAGAAGCTTATGTAAATTTTCATTCTTTTATTAATAAATTGCTTGAAGTGGCTGCGTTGGCTTAGGTCGTGGACTGTTTCCCTCTTTGAGGGTTTTAACCACATCAAGAATACTAGTGTATTGATATGTGATCTGTTTGTGAGCGGTGTCTTTTGGTGTTTTGTCTGAGGAACTTACCCTGTAAATTCCTACATGGTATCAGAGTTATTCGAGGACCGTGTTCGTTGGTGATCCAAATTTGAAGCCGGTAGAACTGCATCTAATTGTCGTTTCCTAGATCTATTGTTTCTGACTGTTTTCGGGTCAAGAGGACTGCTCTATTGTGTTAGGAGCATATGTTCCAATGAGAAACCCCTTTCATTTCACGCGAAAGGTTTCCAGTAGCCCTAGCTACGTCATTTTTAAGATCTTGAGGTATACAATGTTTATTTGCAGTTTTTAGTAATTTTCTTTCTGTTTATTTTGGTTCATTTATCTCTTTTTTTTTATTACTGGATCTATACCTTTCATTTCTACATATGCTCTTTGCCACGCGACTCTGTGCGATCTGGGCAAATCAGAAACAGAAAGGAAGGATTTTTCTCATGCATGTGCTCTTTTCCGTCGCACCGTAGTATGATCTCAGAAAATCAAAAACATTGAGGAAAATATTTAGTTGCAAGCTAAAGCTAACTTCAAGCTGTAAGGTTTTTTTTGTTGTTGTATGTTCGTGTTGGGTTTTATGGTTTTTGTTTTGTAAGCAAAAAAATACCTTTTTCAAATAAACACGCACCCCAAAGCTTCATTGACTAAAAAAACAAAAAAAAAACTCCCCTTCCTCTTTTCCAAAAATTACTAACCTTTTAAACTAGCTCACTTGGTCCAAAGTTATTTTATGAGAATAGAAGTTTTGAGTTCAAGTCTTTCTTTTTGTTGAGTTACTTTTTCAAAAAGCACATGTAACTTATGTTTTAAAGTTATTTTATGTAAAAGTGTTCTCACCCATTATAAAAGGTGAGTCACTTATAATTCTAAAATCTCTTTATCTTTTATTTAAGTTACAATTTAGTGGGCAACTCATAAAGTACCATTGTAAAAGTGATTTTCACTTATTTATAAAAGTGAGTCATATAATTTTTTTTAAAGTGAACTTATTATATTAAATGGAAAGGGGCGGATTTTTTTAAATATAACATTACCATTCATTTCCGCACATTCACGCACTTCGTCAGCATCTTTAACAACTTTTCTTCAAAAATCCATAACTTCTTCATCCGGAAGCCGTTTTCACAGCTGTTTTTTTTAATTAGCCTAATTTTTCGAGATCTTTCCATTGAAACACTTAGTTTGAGCATCTACAGCTTCAGTTTTTGTTAAAATGGAAAGTCCATGCCAAGTTATTCTTGATAGCACCAGCTACTTCCAATGGTGGTCCTACATTGTGGATTTACTTAGAAGTAAAGGTCCTTACAGAATAGCCTGGGGCCAATAAACCAAACCTCAAGATGAAGATAAGGCAGCCAAATGGGAAAATAGGCAAGATCAAGCACGTGGGTTAATAGGGATGTCTATTTCTTTAGACCTTAGATTCCATATCGCAGAACTTGATACTCCTAATGAAGCAATGAAACAACTCACTAAAGTTTTTGGAATTAAAAATGAAATTAGAGCCCATCAACTCGAAAGTGAGTTGCTTACATTGGACCCCAATAATTTTTCTTCCATTGAAGATTTTTTGTCCAAGTTCAAGGCCCTTAGACTTCTCTTGGAAGGTGTTAAGGTTAAGAAAGAAGATAGTAACCTTATCTATTCCATTCTTACTAAGTTGGGACTAGCCTACTGTGTATTTGTTTCCACCTTCCATTCTAGTAGAGAAGTCTTTATTTCTCAAGGACAAGAATACAAGTCCCCCTCTTTTGATGCCTTTTGTGATTCTTTAATAAGAGAACAAGAAAAGCTTTTATATCTTGGTCTTCTTAATCTTGGAAACTCTTCTAAGAAAGCCTTAGCCGCGCAGCAACAACCAAATTCAAAGAATCCTAAGAAGCATTATCCTAAAAAGAATGGTCCTAAACCAAACAAGGGTCCTAAGCAATTTCAGTCTCAAAATGATAAGGCAAATAAAAACAAAGGGAAGAAGACTGATAGACATTGCCACTTTTGTAATCGAGATGGCCACTTAGAATCCAAATGCTTTAAAAAGATGGAAGCCTTGGAAGCATCAATGAAGAAGCATAACATCCATTTGGAGCACTCTTCTACTTCAACTTCATCTTCAGGAATAACACTTTATGCATGTGGTTGTCAAGCATCTCGGTGTGGCTATGCACTAAATGTATCTTCTTCCTCTCATTCTCATGAGTGGCTCATTGATTCTGGAGCTTATTATCACATGGCCAAAAACAAAGCCATGTTTTCTTCTTTAAATGATTGTAACACCAAAAATATATATGTTGGTGATGATAGATCTCTTAGTGTTGTAGGGACTAGAATTTTTCATCTAGACAATGGTCAATTTAATGACGTATTATGTGTTCCAAGCTTATCCTGTAACCTTCTATCTGTATATCAGATAACTCATTCAGGGGAAGGTAAAATCGTTGAATTTTCACCTCAGGATGTTGTAATTAAGGACCTAAGAGATCCTAGACAAATTTTAGCTACTGGCATTGTTGATGATTCTACAAGGTTGTATAAGCTTAACAACTTTGGGTCATCAAATCTTCCCTCGGTATTTGTTGTTCATAATGATGAAGTGAAGCAAACTTTGGCATGAGCGATTTGGTCACTTAAACTATCGCTCCCTTCAGAATCTATGTAAATAAAATATGGTGACAGGTCTTCCAATGGTATCTTGCAGAGATGGTGTTTGTTCTGGATGTGTACTCAGAAAACATCATCGAGATAGTTTTGAAAAATGTGCCTCTTGGCATGCCTCAACCACTTTACAGCTTGTGCATAATGATTTATGTGGTCCACTTCCAATTGTTTCATTCTCTGGATACAAACATTTCTTAACTTTCATTGATGATTTCTCGAGACGCACTTGGGTATACTTCTTAAAACTCAAGAGTGAAGTATTTAACATGTTCTTGGCCTTCAAGGCACTTGTTGAAAAACAATCTAGACATCAAATTCTTAAGCTAAGGTCTGATAATGGCTTAGAATATGTTAACAACAAATTCATCAACTTTTGCACTGAGAATGGAATTCAAATGCAACATATTGTTCCTTATACTCCACAACAAAATGGTGTAGCTGAAAGAAAGAATCGCACCTTAAAGGAAATGGCTAATTGTATGCTTCAATCTAAAGGACTTGGTCTTAATTTTTGGGCAGAACAAATTAACAGTGCAAATTACATAGTAAATCACACTCCTACTAAGGTTTTAAAGAATATCACTCTAGAAGAAGCATGGAGCTCAATTAAACCAAATGTAAGTCACTTTCGTGTTTTTGGAAGTGAAGCATGCGACCATTTTCTAGACGAGAAACATAAAGCTTTAGAACATAAGAGTGAAAAATGTATTTTTCTTGGATATTATGAAGATGTCAAAGGATATAGACTTATTCCACTTAAGTCCAAAAATGTTATCATTAGAAGAGATGTAAAGTTTGTTGAAAATATATCGGCCTACGAGCCTAGTTCGGCGAATGTGCCACCTCTCTCTATCCCTTCTACTTCTGAAAATATTTCTTCTTCAGATGATGACAACGAGGATGACAATCCTCCCCCGCCTTCTGAGGATACTCCTTCAGCTCCTCAACTTCAAAAATGGGTGTCGGGATGTAGCAGGTGCTCTTGTTGGTGATCCTACAAATCATTAACGTACACGTTCTCAGTTCGATAGAGCCTCTTCTTTACTAGCTCAAGCTTCAGTGAATTATGATCTTGACACCTATGCAGAAGCTTCAGGCCATCCAAATTGGGAAACAACTATGAATGAAGAATATCATTCATTATTGGAAAATGATACATGGGATCTTGTTCCTCTTCCAAAGGGACGAAAACTTGTTAGATGCAAATGGGTTTACAGAACCAAGTATGGA